>JARFJB010002154.1:2000000-2030000 GCA_036346205.1 Vesta saturnalis | reverse complement strand
TAAGGTTTCCTTAGCAACACTTTTGCGCGCTTATCACGCTATTGTTCATTCAACAATTTCATATAGCATTTTAGTATGGGGTCATGCGAGAGGGAGCGACAGGGTATTCGCTTTGCAAAGAAAAGCAATTAGAATAATAGCCAACTTAAGATATAGAGAAGATTGCAAAGATACATTTGTAAATCTAAAATTTTAACAGTTCCCTCTACTTATATCCTACAGTGCTTGCTATATATAAAGGGTCACGAAGAAGAATATGTTAAACATAATAAAAGTCATGATTATTCAACAAGAGGCAATGAAAAATTTCAACTTTACTTTTTACGATTAACAAAATCTCGCATTGGAAGTAATTACTATGCAATTAGATTTTATAATGCACTACCGTACGATTTTAAATCTTTAAATTTTAACACTTTCAAAAACAGATTGAAAAAATTCTTATCTTTAATGGCATTTTATAAAGCTGAACAGTTTGAAAAATCAGATTTTTCTTCCCTATAGGTAGTTGTGCACGGGCTATTAATCAGTCTATGCCGTGTAATATATGTATGTATTTATGTGTATATGTATGCATCCGTGGCTCTTTACACCATATTGTTTATTTATGTATGTGTATGTACAAATAGGTATATGTAGTGTAGCTTAGTTATTGATAAATTACCGTAAGGACTTATGTACATGTATTTTATTACTTTACTTGACGTGTGTAAATACTTAGTGTATAAAGTACAAATATACATTATTATTATTATTATTATTATTATTATTATTATTATTATTATTATTACATAATTACATTTTATTATCTAATTTTATTTTATTTTGTTTTAAAATTAATAGCATCTCAAATATATCATCACCTAATCTATTCCTACGAGGAGTTAAAATTAGTCCACCCATACTAAATATCCTCTCAACGGGGGCAGATGAAGGAAGTATAGAATTATATTTTAAAAAGATTTCTTTTATAGCAGGGTACATATTTAATTGCTCATAGTTAGCGCTTGTGTCTTTAAAATAATTTGTGCATTCTGAATCAAATGTTGTTTGCGATTGAGTATTTATTTTTAAAAAATCAAAGAATTCGCATAAGATTGGCGGAACTTCCATTAATTCAGCTTCGTCACTCATTGTTGATCTAACTAGCAATTAACAAATGTGCTTTACTTAAAGTCGTATTCTTAAGAACTGAAGACAAGATTGTTGTTTTTCTATACCTCCTTTTGTTCGATTAAATTAGCAACAGGGAATTCCAGTTCCACTTAACTTAAGTACCTACTTTAATGGATGGATGACCCCATTGTCATTACTCATTAAGTCATTAGATTAGCACTTAGCAGTCATTACCTGCCTTTGTAGCTTTGGGAAACGAAAACAACCGACGGAAATAAGAAATAAGAAAATGAATAGTTCTATTATTGGTTATTTCGGAATTTAACATGCCTCAGGCAGTAGGTAATTTTGTAAATGTGTATGTATCTATGTGGGGTACGGATGTAACGGTCGTAACGGAGCATAATGTATTTTTTAAATATAAAGCTCTGTTGCCTCAAGCCAGTTAAAAATTTCACAAAATACCCTTAAAATACATTTTAAAATCTTCTAATGGATCTTTGGATTCAGGTACTAAAGATCTGTTAAAATGTGATCTAGATCCAGATACTAGATCCTAGCAGAGCAAAGTATCTAGATCCAGATCATAGATCCGTTTAGTGGATCTAGATCCTGGATCTAGATCACTTTGATCTAGATCCTACCCAACACTGATCATCAACATGTAGCACAAACCTCAACTTGTACCCACGTTCTTCTACACGGCTTATAAACTATGGAATGGTCTCTCTAGTTCCTGTTTTGCTCTTACTTATGATATAAAAAAATGTAAAGGAACTCATGGGCATCTCTTGGCAATTTAATATTACCCATCCTACCAAGTGTTCCTGAGTACAATATCAATCAAGATGGTTTCATACACAGACGATCGACAACATCAAAGTTGTGCAACTTTACGCACTTTATATCGAAAGCAATGAATGGAGTTGTACAAAGAAGTGGATGTTGTATATTTACCGATTTAACCAAATCTTTTGGTTTAATGTGCCATGACAAGTGAATACAAGCGTTACTGGCAATTTTGTAAATGTTATTTTTTTACCTTTGCAATCGAAGTCAAATTGTGGAGCATCAGGGAGTTCATTCATATAAGTTCGTGGCAAGCAGTGGATTACCTCAACCTTCCAACCTTGATCCGCTGTTGTTTCTCGTATATTTTAACTTGTGCGCGGTGTGTTATCTAATATTATTCTTTTGTTTTCTGGTAACCTAAAAAGTAATTGATGATGAGCACAATTGTGATCGTTCTCAACGTGACCTGGAAACTGTAAATAAATGGTGTACCCATTCTTATGTCATTCTTTCTCATTTTACGACAGCTCTCATCTGTAAAGTGTTGAAGGTCACATTTGAATAAATTATTGTTTAATTAAAATTGTTCATGTCCAATAATAGTATATAATATAAGAGACAAAAGTAAAACTCTACTATCAAACTGGAGGTTTCTTTTCAAGATCGAGTCAAACAAAAAGATCTGCAGTTGTATCTGCTTTGAAACTACATTAAATTGAATGTGGTAGACTTTTGTGCAAAAAGTTGTGAGAAGACAGTCTGCCAACGATTTCTGTTTTAATATTTACTATACACACCTAAATAAACACTTTTGATATGAATCCGGTTTCTTTTCATGAAGTTTACTTTATTTTAAACCATTATTGGTAGTGTCGGTTCAAAAAAATCAGTTGCTTAAGTAAGCAGATTTTACTGTATAATTTTGATTTTTTTTAAGAGTATACTAACTTGGTACCTGTAAAGAGGTTTGGTAATTTTGTTTAAACATTCAATAACTGATCTAGGTCAAGGCGAAAACCCAATGCCGGCAGACGAATAATTGTTAATAAAATATATGTAAATAGTCCAGATTCGTGACCTTTAGTACCACATTGCGTTGTTTTAATGGACTCTATTAGTGATTACGTCAAAATCGAGCGCGAAATTCGAACTGCAGGACTAACCTGTTTTACAGTCGAATATATTGATCCATAAGAACATATGCAATACGGATCACTTTTTCATGGGTTATCTTTGGCAGCTTCTACTGACCCTAAAAGAATTAAATAAGCAATGCCTCTCTCAGATATCGATACTTCGATCTCTTACCTTTGAAACACAAGAATATGCGTTTAATAAAATACCGTAATCTTTCTACAATTCAAAATTAACAATGTGTCCACAAATTTAAGGAAGTTCTACGTTTTGCGGTTGGCACTTCTGAATGTTTGTAATGCGCGATACGATTCAAAGTGAACTTGACCTACTTTATTCCTTGTGCTTTTTACCCGTAGTTGATATTTGTTCTGTTTTACGTTTTTTTGTACTTAGAGTCTAGTTTTTGGTTAATTTGTAGGAGTTATATTTAGCGTTAAGTTTCTTTTATTATTATACGGTGTTGGTTTGTTAGATTTGTTTAATTCAGTAATAATATCAGTAAGTTAGGTTAGAATAGTCGTTAATAATCCTTTATTACTAATTTTCTATAACTTCTAACTTCATTTTCTTTATAATCTATAATTTCTTTTTTTAATTGTATACTTTATTTAACTCTGAATTTGTTTGCTTAACAATATCCTTCATAATACATAATCCTTTCTCTAATCCTCTCTGAAAATTTGTCTTTTGCTTTGTTCACTAAAAAGGTAAGAAAATGAAAAGAAATATTGTAGGTTAAATATGTTTTTTAGATGTCTCGCAAACCAATTATTTCGATTGCTACCATTTTCGCTTACTTTGAGGAAAAGCGAACCATTCAGAAGGGTGAAAATTTCAAACTTTCAACTGTGAAGGGTGAAGTTTTTGCTAGCATGAAGAAACAACTGTACAAAGTTGAGGTTTGAAACAAATTCTGTCGAAATTATTTAGAACTAATGTCATACTTGTAGCTTATTCTAACTAAAGATGGAATATTGGAGAGCATGTGTACTTGTCCACGTAGCTTATACTTATGCCACCACATGGCAGCAGTGGCGGTATTTGTGCACTACAATATTTCTACTACTAGTATTGCGTGTTCTTGGGTAAAGACTGCAAAAGATAGCGACAATAAAAAGGTTACCGATTTGTTTCCTAAACCATCTGCTTCATTAAGCTATTCCGCTGTGGACGAAGACATTTCTGAGGAACGAATACAAACATTTTATCAAGATTTAAAGAAGTATGGCCGTACTGGTATGGGATGGCTGCTTACCCCAACTCCAAAAGAAGACACTGAAGATGTTGTTGTTAATATAGAATAAATAATATTTTGTGACGAGTATACCAAAACCACCAATAAAACTAAATACTTGCAAGAAAAGTTAGCCTTAAAGGAAGAAGATATATTGAGCATTGCAAATTTAACTGTGGGACAACATGACAATCCGTTATGGTTAATTGCACGAAAACATCGGTTAACTGCTAGCAATTTTGGGAGAGTAATTAAAACAGTGGATAAAAACCGATTCCCTCCATCTCTTTTCAAAACCCTTACAGGTATATTTGTGATATAGTTTTATAATTTTATTACAATCCCTTCATTTTTAGGATCATATAACTTAGATGGAGTAAAGCAAATTCAATGGGGAAGACAAAATGAAATTAATGCTGCTCGTCAATTTGAAGAACAATTTAATATTAAAGTTGTTCCTACAGGAATATGGTTTACTAAAGAGGGCGTCGTTGGAGCTAGTCCAGATGGATTAATTGGGGAGAATGGCATAATAGAAATTAAATGTCCATTTAAATATAAAAATTGTTATTTTAAAAATGTTTTAAGTAACAATAATACTTATATCTTAAAATATTTAGATAATCATTTTATTGTTAATCAAAAGCATGATTATTCTGATCAAATTCAGGAGCAGTTGTATATTTTAAACAGGGAAATGTGTTATCTATGTGTTTGGTCAACAGTAAATTTTATTGCTGTAAAAATTGAAAAAGATATTGATTGGAAAAATAATATTTCTAAATTATTAAAGTTTTATTATAATCATTATGTAAAATACGTAACAGAATAAAGTAAAAGTAAGTAATTTGTTAGTTTGCAATGAATTTCATTCTACATATCTTAAGAAATCTTGTTTATGAAGCTCCTGCATGAAATGTACCCTTGTGTAGTCAGTAATGATCATATTACCGATACAGTAATGAGTAGTAGAATCAAGATATTGCAATGCTCAGGAATAATGTTATATACCACGGTCAATATTGTAAATATATATTCATCTAAAACAATACATAATATTCAACACCAATGTTGCATCTTTTAACACATTTGCTGTAATAATGTTACTATTTGTACTGTAATGTATACTCTTGGTAATAATGAACAAATGATTAATCAAGTTTAATCCAGTTTATTGTGAAATTCTAACAAGTATAAATAATTAACATTTTATTCTAAATTATATTGTTCCTCGACTTCTTTAATAAGAGGGTAGTTCATGTTAGCTAAACACGCACATACTTTAAAAATTTCACTACTATAGGGTCGTAGAGTTGTAGGAATTAACTTTAAAACTTTGTAAATTTTTATCCTACGAATTGCCCTCTCTACGTGAATCCTTGCCCTTGCTATGGCCATTGTTTGTTTTACTTCTTCTACAGTAAATTGGTTATTTACTAGGAATGGTGGAATATTTAAACCAACACCAGGAGGCAACAAGTCCGATATTAAAAATCCTTTATCTGCCAAGATTAAATCACCCGCTTGTAACAACTCCAACAGTCCACTGCTTCTAACAACTTCTTTGTCTGATGTATTGCCCCCATATAAATCACTTACAAATATAATTACTCCATTGGGAGCAGCGCCGACCAAAGCTTTTAAAGTGTTCCTATGTTTATAGTTACTGTAGGTCTGTTTCTGCTTATCCAACTGACCAGCTACAACAGTATAAATTTCGGTGCAGTCTATTATAATACGGCAGTTGATAAATGTAGCAAAAGCAGATGGTAGACAGGTCTTCATCTTTCCAGTCGTCGGTAGAGACTTTGCCATTATTTTATCATACAGACACTCCTTGAGGACATGTATCCATGTGAGGATGATGTTAGATACAGTACTCTGTGATACACCAAACCTCACTGCCAAATCCGCCTGCATTAAATCTAATTTTAACTTCATTAGAGTGAGAAGCAATTGATCCTCTTTGCACAATTTCTCTACTGTCCATCCGTAATAATACCTGATTTTCAAGTTGCATATGTAATTACAGAGCGATTTCAGTACTGTAGCATCAGGTAGACCAGTATATAAGGCAACAACTTTATAGTCTTCTTTAATAGTGTGGTAACCAAAAACCAATGAAACATTTGCAATTTTAGATTGCAAATCAGCAATATCTTTCCTCTGAAAATACGCTTCTGACTCTAGAAGTACAGTACTTCTCTCAACACTTGAACTGCCTGCCAAGGATTCACCGGCAGTGCATTCAGTCACCTTTGACGGTCCGGCCACTGGTGTGTTCTGATTTCTGAAATAAATCACAGCGAATAAATTTGCTTGTTACCGAAACAATCTTTCACTATCAGAGTAATTTTATTAGTAATAAGGTACTTACAGTGCAATATTTTTTTGCCTTTTTCTAATTTTTGCAGCAGGTGGTGAAAAGTGGAAATTATTTCGTTTATACAAACTGGGAAGATTTTCTCTACTCTTATCTACAAAATGGCATGAACAAACTACAGAAACTCTGTTGGGTTGACGGTCCACTCTTCTGCAATAAAAAAATGATTGTAATCAATCGATACCTTCCATACTATCCTTACCGTAGCAAATTTTCCCACTTTTTCTTTAGATTTTCATCTTTTGGGAAGGTAAACATTTTACAACCATTCTTGTGGGTGTGACTACAATCGGGCGCAAAGCACAAACCCATCTAACAAATACAGTATTAGAAGAGATTTTTAGTACTGCATCTTATTTCCTTACCTTATAAACAAAGCAGAATCCGATGTTGGAAATGTGATTAGGAGGATGATTATAAAGGATATGGTTAAGCAAACAAACTTAGAGTTAAATAAAGTATACAATTAAAAAAATAAATTATTATAGATTATAAAGAAAATGAAGTTAGAAAATTAGTAATAAAGGATTATTAACGACTATTTTAACCTAACTTACTGATATTGTTATTACTAAATTAAACAAATCTAACAAACCAACACCTTATAATAATAAAAGAAACCTAACGCTAAATATAACTGCTATAAATTAACCAAAAACTAGACTCTAAGTACAAAAAAACGTAAAACAGAACAAATATCAACTACAGGTAAAAAGCACAAGGAATAAAGTAGGTCAAGTTCACTTCGAATCGTATGGCGCATTTCAAACATTCAGAAGTGCCAACCGCAAAACGTAGGACTTCCTTAAATTTGTGGACACATCTTTAATTTTGAATTATAGAAAGATTGCGGTATTTTATTAAACGCTTATTCTTTTGTTTCAAAGATAAGAGATCGAAGTATCGATATCTGAGAGAGACATTGCTTATTTAATTCGTATAGGGTCAGTAGAAGCTGCCAAAGATAACCCATGAAAAAGTAATCCGTATTGCATATGTTCTTATGGATCAATATATTCGACTGTAAAACAGGTTAGTCCTGCAGTTCGAATTTCGCGCTCGATTTTGACGTCACACTAATAGAGTCCATTACAGTCAACCTTCGGTCTTGCACATTTAGGGCTTTAGATATTGAGTTTTCATAAATCGTTAGTACATATATATTATTAAAAACACATTCGAGTTGGAATACACTAAGCCAGTCAAAAATTAAGTAATAATCACTTTTATTTATTATTGAACACTATAGGAACTAATTTTACCTTAATGTTTTTGTATGAATTTATTAATAGGACTGTTCCTAGATACACCGCCTCCTGCAGCTTTATAATATAGCCTTTAAGTGAATGTTTATACCACTTTCATACCATCGCGTATCGACATTACAATGTGGTTAAATCGTGTTAAATTCGTTTTTGACTCGAAAATTATTTCTTTGTTTAACACGGTGATTAATATTAAACTTTCCATTGACGACGTGACGACGATAATTGCAATTGTTATCGAAAAATTTAAAGTTTGTATAATTTGTATGGAACTTCATTACAACGCCAATAAAAAGCAACTGGTTAGCAATACTAACAATGTAGCGTTATTTGGTCAACAAAGTAAATCTACTGCTTTACTACAATAAGTTACCTTATTATTACAATCGTATTATTTATAATAACTTAACTATATAGGATAGGTACTTCCTTGTTCGGATAAGCAAGTATTCAAAATTATATAAACAGTGGAACAATTTGTTATTTTACCTAACTGATTTAATATTGATTAGAGTGAGCTCTGCAATTCTAGGGATATTGTGATAACGTTTCCGTGAGAAAAAGTGCCGAAGCGGTCTAATTTGGGGTTATCATTCACATTTAATACATAAGCTATGCTGCCAGCTTATCTTCTGCATGATTTTATTATTATTGGAAGCACTTTTTACGTTCTATGTTGCATTTGTTATCGTAAACTTGAAACTACGCGCACATATCGAATTTATAGTATAATATTATATACCTATGTTTATTTCTTCCCAACTCATGAGAGTATCATGAGTTATTCAAATCAAACACATGAGGACCCTTTAGAATAGGCGCTGCTGGACGATAACGTGACGAGTGTTGGAAAACTAGAAGGGAACTTTAAGAGTCACCAAACACGAGCAAGCAAAAAATACACGACGTACCTTGGCATTGAAGGAGATTTTCATGTGACACCATTCTTAATAGCTAAAGTTATCTTTGGATTCGTTGAAAAACGCAAAAACCATTACAAAGGTAAACACAGGTTTACTAGTTTAAACAGTATCAACTTTGTAATCTAAAAGGATACTTGCAATAATAAGCTTCACAAATATGCATGTCATCGTTACATCTCATCAAGCTTTAAATTTTTCAAGAGCAGCGGTGTATTGCTCTAATTGTTTAAACAGTTCTGCAGAGTAAATCTTAAAAGATTTAAAAGATGAGAAATTAGCTGCGGTTAAGTATACAAAAATGGCAAATTATTAGATACGTCAAATCATACCATAACTTTTAGTTCTATAATTCTATATACCCTCTTCGCGTAAGACCATGCATTCCTCTCGTGCACCTTAGTTGAAGTGACAAAAATGTAGATACACAGACATAATTTGTAAAGACGAACGAGTTTGTGCTTCTAGAAAATCAGTTGATTCAGACTTGCCATGTGAAGAGCTCCTTGAATGCATAAATTGCAGTGCTCTCACCTGACCAGAGCAAAAAACTGTTCAATGTACCTAAAAAGAAATGCAATTCAAGAAATAAAAGTAACGAAAAACATCTCATAGAATGAAGCTAAGTAAGAACTGAAGCGATCACCAATTACACCAAGCAGATCTTTGCAACTGTAACAGCAAGCACGCATAATAAAACAAACAAAATAATAGAAATAATTCCCGTTACAGAAAGGGAAACTATAAACCTCCTGGTACCTAGTACGAGTTTACCCAACACTCAATTACAACAAACGCACGTAAAACCACAGAAAAAACAGGATTGCGAAAAAGGAAAACCAAGAAAAAGATAGAAAAATGTCATATATATGGTTTATCTCTAGCGTTGCTTTGTCTTGTTCTGTATATACACGGTGTTTCAGCGAGACCTAATCATTAGAAGTATCTGGAGAACCATGTACTATAAAAATTTGAAAAAAAAATTAAATAAATCTTTACCGACCTGATCTACCTTTAAAAATGATTTTAACTTTGTGGCACTTCTAAAGTTTACCTTTTCAGAGTTATTACGAAAAATTAGAAAATTTTCACAGATGCAGAGTCCCACAAGAATCCGGCGTTGGGATTGGCCAGTTCGAACCCCGGATATCACGTCTCTCTTTGGGGTACAATAAAAGAAAGAGACTTTCGAGTTTAGCTCAATAGGTGCGGTCCAACGTGCCACACCTATCAAGCAAAGAGTGAGCGATTTGCTAAGGTAATGATACGTGGCGTGCCCGTAGAACTATCCAAGGTCGACGAAATACAAAATATTAAAGTACTTTTTGTTTTCAGGATGAAGCATCGAGGACACCCAATACCCTTGTGATAGTAAAGCTACCGACCGAGGAGGACAACAAGAAGTTCCAGGAGGTTGAGTACGTCGCCCGTCTCCGTGTGACTATAGAAGACTTGCGTCGGAAATCCGGTGTGAAGGGTTCCGTCACTTACAGCGTTACAGCAGAGCGTCAGCATGCTGCGTTAGGTGGGTCGGAGATCACCACTCCAATTAATGCACGAAACCACCGGTTAAAGTTCGTTAACTGCGGTGGGAATCACCTCGTTAGCTACAGGAGTTGCCCGAAGTTCCCTCGACCTCCACAACAGAAGAAGACAGAAGGACCACAGCGACAGAAGAGTACACCGCCGACTGCAGCACCTTCTTCGTCCCGTAGCGGCGTCAGTTACGCCCGAACGACGGCAGGCAAAGTTGAAAAGGCGGAAGTACCGAGAGCGGCTCCAACCGCTGTCGTTACCCCGCCTGCTCACCCCGCCTTAGAGTTCGACTCCAAATTGACCCTCCATATAACCTCTCCATCAACAACAACCTCCACTACCACGCTATTTTTTTGATACCCACAATACTCAACATCATGTTGTCAATAGGTATACCACAAACTACGCAACCAAGTATCCATGCATTCCACGCGCTGAAGAGGACGAAGATTTGTGAGCATCACACCACCAACACTACATGATATATTATTACTTTTTTTTATTATAAGTATTATTTCGTAATACGTATTATATATAGCAGAATGTATCTTGTTTGGAGATTTTAATTCGTACAGTCTTTTATAAGGATCAACTAAACAAGACTTGAAAGGCTAAAATAATGAAACTAACCTTGAGTCAAAGATTGCGAAGAACATTAAATAAAGTGTGAACCAATATATCGAAATCTGGATAGGGATGGCACCGTTACAGAGTTTAGAACCTCTGTAACAAATAATGCCTTAGGTACAATTCCTAAAAATTATAAGAATAGAAAGTCAATTGCATGGTGAAACCCTGAGATGAAAAAGGCTAAAGAAGAACGAAAGCAATCGTTTAAAATGAAATACGTTTTAATCATAATTCTTTTAGGATAACTGTGCAACATCTTTTGTAATACGTTCGTAACGATAGACGGTTAAAGCTTCAAGTCAGATAGATGTTAATAGACACTTAGACGCTAAGTTTAAAAATAAATTCCAATGCAATTTCAAGCATTTTCGGTCTTATTTAATTAATTTTTATAGTTCTGTTGCTTTATATTAAGAAATTTTATAATTAAAAGTTATGTCAAATTAACTTTTCTTTAAAAATTATGCCTATAAATTTTCTTAAAAACTTAATCGTTTTTCAGATACTGCAAAAATTTGAACATCTAATTCTAATTCTAATTCTAATTCTAATTAACGCGTCGTATCATAAAATTGCATAGAACATAATTAATAGATATGCTTAAGGTCTATGTGGTAGTATATTTATATCTTTGAAATATTAAGCCATTTCAGAAATGATTCATAAAAACTAAAAACTGCTCCTGCTAAACTCCTATCTTCGCCGCTGAATTTCTCACAAAATATATCTTAGCACAATTATGCAACATCTTTTTTAATAAGTTCATTGCTAAAATAGACAACATTGTAAAAAAAAACAATAATCTATATCAGATGAACGTTTAAAATTTCATGTCATATAGAGGTTAGTATACGTGATGCTGACCTTAAAAGAATTCCAAAGCAGCTCGCTTTTATAGAATATCCATAAAGCATTTTCAATCCTATTTGATTAATTTTTAATGTATTTAGGCTTCCTATTAAAATACCTTGTTAAGAAAAGTTATGTGCAATTAAATTATCTTTAAAATTTATTTCACATTCTTTTATAAACTTAATCGTTATACAGACATTGAAAAATTTGAACACTTAAATCCCACCTTGGGATTTTTTGCGACCAAATTACACCTCGTCACAAAAATTGCATAGAATATAATTAAACGATATGTTTAAGATCTATATCTACGTATTTGGATATCGCCGAAATATGCAGCTGTTTCAGAAATATTTGATAAAAACCAAAGACCTAACAGAAATAGACCCCACTATTCACCACTGGATTTCTACCAAAATCTACAAAAGTTCACGTACGTACGTATTATGGTTTGGAGTTATTGTGGATACAAATATACATATACTCATCCAAAAACACACGTGCACGTGCACATGCATACGCACACGCACACGTACACGTACACGTACACGTACACGTACACGTACACGTACACGTACACGTACACGTACACGTACACGTACACGTACACGTACACGTACACGTAACACGTACACGTACACGTACACGTACACGTACACGTACACGTACCGTACACGTACACGTACACGTACACGTACACGTACACGTACACGTACACGTACACGTACACGTACACGTACACGTACACGTACACGTACACGTACACGTACACGTACACGTACACTTACACGTACACGTACACGTACACGTACACGTACACGTACACGTACACGTACACGTACACGTACACGTACACGTACACGTACACGTACACGTACACGTACACGTACACGTACACGTACACGTACACGTACACGCACACGCACACGCACACGCACACGCACACGCACACGCACACGCACACGCACACGCACACGCACACGCACACGCACAAGCACACGCACACACTCACACACTCACATCCACACTTACACTTACACTCACACTCACACTCACACTCACACTCACACTCACACTCACACTCACACTCACACTCACACTCACTCACACTCACACTCACACTCACACTCACTCACACTCACACTCACACTCATACTCACACTCACACTCATACTCATACTCACACTCACACTCACACTCGCACTCACACTCACACTTACACTCACACTCATATTCATGCTCATACTCATACTCATACTCATACTCATACTCATACTCATACTCATACTCACACTCATACTCACACTCACACTCATTCATACTCACACGCACCCACACACACACACACACACACACACACACACACACACACACATCATCATCATCATCATCATCATCATCATCATCATCATCATCATCATCATCATCAATCCTACCTTAGGAATTATATAGATTTGAAGGTAAAAACCGTTAATTAAATTGTATGTAACATTTAAAACATGGCGATTGTTAAACTTTAGGATATTAATGTCGCTAGGAATCACCAAATTTTCATATTGAAAGCTTAAACGTCCAAAAACATCAAATAATGTTGATAAGTTATTCATAACAACATCCCGTGGAATGTATATAACACACAAATAAAGGTTAAATTTTTTAATTAACACATGCACCCAACTACATCAATAAACGCCATTAGATTGCACAATTCACCAGTGTCAATTGATTTACAAACGGTGTCATTTTTATAGCAAGTAGAGCACACCACCGCATTTTTGTTGGTCACGATATGCTGTCTATCACTTGTAAAAACACTGAAGGAAGAAAGAAGCAATCATGAACTAAGTATTTCATCAGAGAGGAACGTTTTCACGATACCGATGATACTACATTCATTAGTTGCGACAGATGCATAAAGGGCAGTCATCCTTGATCTGATACCACTAATACTCTGAAAGTAACAACTAAGCCTATTGGACAGCGTATTAGGATTTTTCATTGTTGTAACGGCACTTACTTTTTTGATTACTTAACTTACTTCCGCATACTATTGATATAACGTATGCCTAGATTTGTCTTACCATTAGATATTTTATTAGCTAATTACGAAAGTTATGCCGTACTTACAGTGTTATAGAACAAATCAGAACTAGTTGCATTGTATTAAATCACGATACTTGCAGGATTGTCAACAATGTTTTTGTTAAATTCAAACGAAATCCTGCTGGAAATTAAATAATTTACATAAAGTCAAAGATAGATATACCTACAGGCTGAATAAGCATTCGTTTGAATAGTACTGTTTTTATTATCCAGAGTTTTCAAAGTAAAGTCGGCACTATTGTTAGCTTCTTCATTATTGAAGCTACAAAATCAATTAAGAAGCAAATAGTAGCGTTTTTCCTGCTGATTACGATGTTTAAAACTGAACAAAATTCGAAAATACAGCATTCAAGAGTTATGTAAAAAAGTTTCACTGTTTCAAATGGAACACCCAGTATACAATATTCTCAATAGCCTTGGCTCAATATTATTGATAGCATGAATGATGATTTGCTGGAGATCGTCAAGATTATCATACGGCCTTTCATACACCACATTCTTAAAATATCGCCATAGGCTTCATGTCTAGTGATTGAGGAGGTATACGAACAGGCCCGTTAGTTGATAAACATCTGTCATCAAAAACATCTTCTAATAGGATATCAATCTGGCGAAAATTATAGGCAGGGGAACCATCTCGTTGAAAGTAAATCTGTTGTCTATCCATTAAATTCAGGTCATCCAAAAGGTTTCGAAGTGTGGTGGTTAGCATATCGGCGTACCGCTCACTAGTTAATGCAACTTGATAAAATACAGGGCCTATAACTCTTGAATAGATCAAACCACATCAAACTGTAACACTAAAGCGTCTCTGCGGGTTACAATGACGGAAAAGCATCAAATTTTCTGGACTCCAATAGTAGCTGTTTTACCTGTTAAAACATGCCCTTATTGAAGAAATTAATTCGTCACTTCAAAGAATCAAGTGCATAAAGTTTTATTTTATTAATGAACTACTGACAAAAGTGCGTGTTTCATGATTCCCCGGTACAATCATCTGTGTAGGCCTGTATCTATACTGCACCAACTTATGCTTCTTTAGAATATTATGAATAGTTCACATTCTTGCCTTAAAGCGGGAATTCAATTATTAGGATGAGTTTCGAAATAACCTGAGACGTCAATTTCAGTTGCTTCATTTATTACGAGTTGTTTCTGGGTTGTACTTTTCTTAAACACATATTCTTTCGATCTCAACATGATGCAAAATCAAAAAGTACCTTCGATCTGTGAAGTTGCGCATAGGAAACAGCACAATAACTAAAAATTATTATTAATTTTATTAAATACATAAATAAAAAGTTTACCTCGAGTAGAATTTGAACCTGCGACCTGTACTTTGCTAGAGTACCGCGCTAACCAACTGCGCCATCAAGGTTCAAGCCCCAATCGATGTAAATTTTGTCTTTATATGTGTCGAACTGATGTGACTTCTAAATATAATGACATAACAATCAAATTACTTATATTAATGGAATGTGAGCCTGCAATATCGCAAGGATTCACACATACCAAAGCAACTTGATTAATATTAAATTATTGTAAGTTTTTGTAATGAACGAATAAGTTCATTACAAAAACTTATAATAAAGCACAATAACGTTCACGAGCTTCGTAGCTATTTTTATTTTTGACATACATTTTGTATACGTTCCTGCATATCACATTTCTTTTTTCTGAAAGTTTTTTTCCAAAAAATAGTAACTGTAAACTAATTAATTGCAAAACTTACGTTTGATATTTCAATCTTGATGGCGTTTATAAACCAAACGAATTTGGTTTATGAAATAACAGTTACCTTGACCAATTTGAAAAATCCTCATTAGCTTTGGCATATTTGACTTTAGAATAAAAGATCAAAGCACAATTATTTGCTATCTTTACATTTACGCCCCAAACAGTCAACCCAAATTTAAATAAAACTATTTGTATTATTTTACAGTCATTACACATTCCACCCCTATATACTCCATGGACCGAATTCGTACTGAGGTCTTACTCATTTAGGTATTAGACAAGTAAATACAGTTGACTCGCGATAGTCCGACACTTGATAGTCCGACACGCTCGGTAATCCGACGCCGTATCTAGCCGCATTTCGCACCTCGTGTTGTGACAGGATTCTCAAGTCTTCCTTTTGTTAGTAGCTCGCTGTCTTTACTAGTTCAGTGAAGTGTTAAGTGTCAAGAGATGGCAAGTACAAGTGGAATCACTATAAAACGTAAACATAAAACATTAACTCTTTCTGAAAAATGGGAAATAATTAAGAGGTTAGACCGTGGTGAAACTCCAACAACTATTTCTAAAGCTTATGACATCGGGCGATTAACCATCTATGACATCTTGAAAAATCGGGAAAAAATTGAACATTTTGTGAAAACTGTTGAAGACGACTCAAAGAGAAAAACTCTTAGATTGGCTGAATTTCCCCAAGTAGAAGAAGCTCTTTATTCTTGGTTCAAACAGCAAAGGAACAGACAGGCTCCTATTTCTGGGGATCTTTTGAGGGAGAAAGCAAAATTCTTTTATCGTGAAATTACAAAAAAAGATGATTTCCGCGCCAGTGACGGGTGGTTTGAGAATTTTAAAAAGCGACATGGTATTCGTTATGTTCAGATGAGTGGAGAGAAATTGTCTGCTGACGAGACAGAAATTCCTAACTTTATCAAGAACCTCACCTCGAAAATCACTGAATTAGGCCTTACGCCTGATCAAGTCTACAACGCCGACGAAACGGGATTAAATTGGCGGCAACTTTCCACAAAAAATTTGTGACAGATGATGAGAAAAAAGTGTCTGGGAGAAAACTTCTAAAAGAAAGAATCACTTTAATGGTTTGTTCAAATGCCGCTGGGAATCATAAGTTGAAGCTGCTAGCTGTAGGTAAAAGTAAGAACCCGCGGGCATTTAAAAACACCAAGATAGAAACTCTTCCAGTGGTATATAAGAATCAAGGACGAGCGTGGGTCACTCAAGAAATTTTCCGAGACTGGTTTTACAACCATTTTGTCCCAGAAGTAAAACAAGATTTGAAACAAAAAAAACTACCGTTAAAGGCCCCTTTACTGTTAGATAATGGCCCCGGACATCCGGCCGTGGAGGAATTGAGAGTTTAGACAGCTAATGGGTTCATTGACGTTATGTATTTGCCAGCAAACACAACTGCTGTCATTCAACCGATGGACCAAAATATAATAAAAACATTGAAGGCACATTACAAAAAGCGCCTACTGATGGACATCGTCAGCCAGCCCGATGCAGACATCACTTCTGTTTTGAAGTCATTTAACATAAAGAATGCCATCCTTAACGCATCATTTGCATGGCAACAAGTAAAAACGTCAACTCTCATAAAATCGTGGAAGCATATTTGGCCAGAAAATCCACTCCTGAAAGAGAAAGAAAACGAAGATGAACAGTCTCAAGTTAATGGAGTTGTGGATGACACACTGACACTTTGTGGTAATATCACCGTTCCACAAGAATGTTTAGAAGACTTAAGAACATGGGTCTTAGACGGCAACTTAAATGCGGATGAAACAGATGATGAGATAGTACTGCAAGTCACGTCTACTGTTCAACACGAAACAATCGAGGAGGCCGTGGAGGAAAAATATACCGTCAGCTGTGATGAAGCTATGGCGGCCGCCAACACATTAATACGCTGGTGCGAGGAGAGTGAACTGGACTTCAACAACGTTTTTATGCTGAAAGACATCCAAGAAAAAGCCATGACAGACTGTTTACGTAAGAAAAAACAAAAAACAATCACAGACTATTTTAATCCGTAAGTTTTTCCACAATGTTCGCCCTGTACTTTAGTATTTTTGTAAACGCTTAATCGTTTTGTGTTTTTCAATTTTATATGCAATAAATCTCTCTTTTTTGTGAAAAATAATGCCTAAATTGATTATTCTACACCTTTGATATCGAAGAGTATACAAAATAATACGTCAACAATTAATTTTCTTAACTTATATGGACAAATTCAGTAAAAATAAACTAACCTTCGGTAATCCGACATTTTTGGTAATCCGACACCCCCTCGGTCCCATAACTGTCCGATTATCGCGAGTCAACTGTATACTAAATTTCACAGAAATCACCTTTCTGTACTCAAAATACTCCAAAACGCTAATTATGATTTGAGTTCAAAGGTCAATTTCATTTTACCAACCTCAGTAACTTCTAATACCGATACGGAACCCGTATTTTAGTGTACTATAGAGAAGCTGTGCTGAAATGACGTTCGAAGAATACCTGACCAAGTATTTTTACAAAAATATCGCCTATTTCTGCTAGATAGCAGGAAATTAGTTTTTCTCGGATCGGATTACTCGCGACTTTGAGAGTACTATTAAATACTATGCTCTGTTGTAGAAAATGACCATTTTGGCAATTAGTAACAAATGGCAATGTACACTGCCAATGATAACTTAATACATTCCACATTAACCAATTTACATGAACATAATTTTGAAAGTAGTAATTTAATATTTATACAAAATTATCTTTTAATTTAACTTCTTTAAACAATAGCGCACTTAGTACATAAGTAGCTATTGAAAATAATATAATGGTCAACATTTTCTGTTTGCAACGGGTGAGTTATACACTCATATATATGGAGAAATATAAAAAATACGAGTCAATCAAAAATACACGACTTTTCATTTATGCACAGTATGGAGCGTCATTTTTTATAAGTGACATGAATCATTTCATAGTTGAAAATGTATTTGATGCTTTTGCCATTTTTAACAATTCATGAGATTTTTTTACTAGATTTGATATATATACAGGAAATTATATACAAAAAGAAGTTAGTAGTTTATTTTAATTAACGACACATTGTTATAGATTAGAACCAGCGCATCATTAAAAGATGCAAGGATAATGCAAATTTATGAAGATTAGCATAATTTAATTTGAAAAAAGGACACTTCAACATTTCCATTTAAATTTAGGGGTAGCCTATAAAGTCCCTGAAATCTTTTCAGTTGGGCGGCAGTTGTCATGTGTCTTGTTAACATTTTTGGCGCTAGTGTCGGTGTCCGGTTGCGCGTCCAAGCCACCGTCGCACGGGTGGTCCTCTGCTGATTTATAACACCGCCAACATTAGTTAAATACAAATATTTATACCGTCACATCATTATATCTCTCACTCACATATAAACCAGTTCAAGTTTAACTAAGATAGAAAATTCTAGCACGAAATTGATTACAAAAATAACTGCTAGTTAGGGCTCGCGCGACTGCGACAAGTTTAATTGCTTGAAATTATCGCTTTGATGACATTCACTTCATCCACATATACTGTGCGTATCCTTTTCTAACTGCTCTCCTATTTGTAGTGCGCAAATCAGAAAAGATACGCACATAATTATAAAGCTCTATCTTAATGATTTTTTCTGTGCTACTAATTTGAAATTTGAAGCATTCGCAACGGTACCTAACAAAAATTGTGTGATTGCTAACAAACATAATTTATATTGAGATAATTACCTAAAATAAATGGAAAATTTACGCACTTTAAGCACGGATTAATAGTTTACGTACTTAAGCAAATTGCTAAGAGTCACTTAAAGTACCGTCACGTCGGTTAGTAACGTAACAAAGACGAAAAGCTCGGTTAATTTCATAGACAGGTAAATGTTATAGGCGTACTTACTGAAAATTTATTTATAAAGATAATGCGAGTTGTAGAAGGCGAGACTAATAATGTGCTTTTCGTAAGATTAGATTAAACTGATTAAAGTAATGCTACTTAATTACTAAAGCTGTGGATGCTGTAATTTTTTTTTTATACTTAGTAATTAATTACTATTACTGAAAAAAGAATTATAAACATATTAGCAGGTGTGCATAATAATATACGCAAGCTTGCACTGCTATAATTAAAGTAAAAACGTAATGGTGCTTATAATTACGGATGATTTAATTTAAATGAGCTTTAATAAAAATTGTCAATGATGATTGGAGACTTTCACGCAACTGTTTCGTTATATATAAAGCCTGGTTAAAGATTATTTATATTAAGTTGTTTTATTAGATGTGCGGATGTAAATTAAACAAAGTTGTTTTTTTCTTAATTTGATTATGACCACAATGATTATTTAACAAGTCGTTACTTGAATATAGTGTAAACATCTGGACGATGGAGTTTTAATTACCAATTTATTAGCAATAAACAACGATTAAGATTTTGAAGTGATTTAATTGCATATTTTTTTCATGTTGTTTTGTCATTGCTTCCAATCTTCAACTGCTAAAGTGAGAAATAAACTTGCATTTCTTTTATTGCATTTAATTCCTTTGATTATAGAAATTTATTTTCTTATTAATAAATATCTTTCTTTCAGCGTAATGTCTTTGATAATGCTTGATTGTTTTCTATTGCTCACAAAAATATCGGTGTTGGTCGTTTGGTACCTTGTCTCTCCAGTTTACATAAAGCAAAATGCCAGCAATACGTTCACCTTTTGCTTAATGGAAGACACTATTTTTTTTTAATTTATGATAGGTAATAAAACTGTCTTCTATGAAAATGTAAACTTTCACCATTACCAAAGACGATTAACCAAGAATAGACCCAGCATTTCTTATCATTTTGTAAGGGATTGTTTTGCTTCAACATAACATAGCTTTCTGGCAGAGACATAGGGGTACATTTCTGAAGGGGCTATGATTATTAATAACGTCAATGTAACCAAACAATAAACAATTAGAAACAACGCTATCGTGTATT
The DNA here is from genome assembly GCA_036346205.1 of Vesta saturnalis. Lineage (NCBI taxonomy): Eukaryota > Metazoa > Arthropoda > Insecta > Coleoptera > Lampyridae > Vesta > Vesta saturnalis. The sequence continues at coordinate 2,009,284 of JARFJB010002154.1, read as the reverse complement.
TATTTTTTTATTAAAAATATGTAGTAATAGATATTTATGTATTAAGGGCATAATCAGAAGATTATGGCTCGAGGGAATGTTAAAAGCCCGACGCGAAGCGGAGGGCTTTTATATTCCTGAGAGCCATAATCTACAATTATGCCCGTGGTATATACAATGTTTTATTTTATTTTGCACCATGAAACTGGAACAAAATTTTAAAAAGATTCAGTATTTTCGGCAAGTTTTTAAATGCAAATGCAGTGAAATAAAGTCGACAGTAGGCTAATTTATTGTTACTAACATACTGTGATATTGCTAAATTGTTGCTAAGGTACTGTTTGTTTGTAAAGGTGAAAACGCAAAAACTTATTCACAAGAAATTTTAGATGAATTTGAGGCCGCCCAGGCAAAAATAAGTCCAAGTAAATCGAAATATTTATACGAAAAGTTTCCGCAAAAAATGTGTCCACAAAATGTGATGAAAAAGTTGTGATGGCATACTTGTCTCAAATGGTAAGGGATTGTATATATACATTAGTCAATTATCTCTATTCAATAAATATCTATTTTTGCAGTCAAAGATCTATAAGCCATCGGCACTGTGGTGTTTATATTCTAAATTGAAAAAGATGTTCAAGTTGCAGGAAGATGTTGATATATCTCGTTTTTCCATGCTCACAGAATTCATGAAGAATAATTCTGTAGGTGATCAAGCTAAAAAGTCCCATGTATTGCAACGGCATCAAATTGAAGAATTCATGTTGAAGGCGCCTGATCATACGTACTTGTTAGTTAAGGTATAACGATTTTAGTTTTTTTTTCCAATTCTCATTATAAAAATTATTGTGTTTTATAGGTTGTCACAGCCTTTGGTATTTTTGGAGCATGTCGTCGCGAAGAACTGCACGATTTGACTGTACAGGACGTAACAACTGAGGGATCAGCGCTACTAGTGAAGATCAAAAAAACCAAAACTTATACTTCGAGGCAATTTACAATTGTACCAAGCGATGGATTGGTCGATTACGTCTCTTTGTACTGAAAATATGCAGCATTACGACCGGAACATACTAAAATTGACAGCTTGTTTTTGTCGTATCATAATGGCAAATGTACACACACACACTGTTGGGAAAAACACCTTAGGCAAAATGCCGAGGATAATAGCAGAGTTCCTCAATCTACCGGATGCCCATAAGTACACAGGGCACTGGTTTCGCAGGAGTGTGGCAACGATCTTTGCAGAAAGCGGCGGTGATACAAGGGCACTGAAGCAGCTTGGTGGATGGCGATCGGATAAAGTAGCCGAATCATATGTAGAGAATTCTCTGCAAAATAAAATTAAAATTGCTCAGAACATTACTGGTACAGCAGCTATAAGTATACCACAAAACGGCGAAGGAACTGTCAGCTTTGGTGTTGGCTCATCTGGAGTTACAATTTCAAATCCATCCAACTGTATTTTCAATTTTTATAAAGGATACGTTTCATTACTATTATTTTTATTAATAAAGGTTGTATAGTAAGGTTGTTGTTTCAATAATTCTTTCAACTTACGGGACATATCATGTCATGTGTTTGCTGTCAATCATGCTGCTTAGCAACAATGGCATTTTCGTACTATAAAGACCACATTACGCCCGCATTTGGGGGCGTATAAAGAACATTATGGTGGCAAAATAAAATAAAATGTGAAACAGTATTTGCGCTTCAGGTTATGAAGCAGACAAAGTATGAATTTACTAATTTTTACTTACTAGGGGTTTTTGCAAAAACAGTATAATAATCAGTAAGAATAAGATGTTGTCAACTATGGTGGCAGCTATCTTCTGGTATTTTGCGATTATGTTGGGACATATACAATCGTAAACAAATAGGTCTTTTTGAGTTTTTTAATCGTGTATTTTTATATTTATATTTTACATAAATGTACGTTTCGATAAGAATTGCAGTTATCGTATTTAGTAGTGATAATTCTTTCATAACTGTTTATGAAATATGAGAAATATGAAAATGGCAACATAAGCCTGCTGTTAATATAACAGTTTGATAAAAACTATGGAACTATGGAATCTAGTTGCCTTCTCAATACCTACGTATAAAGAGAAAGCTATATAATCGGTTTAAATTAATTTTTTTTTTTGCATTTCTTGACAGTTTATGGCCTAAGCGACACATTTTAAGAAAAACAAAATGGAAATGTGGTTCTAATACTACCAATGTAAGATTAAAATATTTTATGCAAGGTACTTGTTTATTGACACTGAACATTCAATTCAAATATAATACAACAATAATTAACTACAATAACCAAATAAATTGAAAAAAAAATCATTTTTGGTGGTAGTCTAGGAAACAATTACGTTTTTGATTTAAGCACAAGTGTACCTGAATGTACCACATCCTTCATTTTCAATCTTGTTGGTTCCTTGTTGCTGTCATGTACAGGTAGATGATCGACATTGTCAAATTTTACAGCAGTAACGGGTCTTGATTCGTATCCACATCAACTTTTTTCGGTTCTTGTTCCAAACATGTTGAAGTGGATGGACTCCCTCGCTTTTTTGTGTTGACCACTTTTCCAACTTTAATTAGTTCTTCGGCTAACAGCAAGCGATAATGGAGTACGTTCACTACATCCTTTTTTTGGACCGAAAGCTGGTGGCATGCAACTTTGTACTCTAGCCACGAGTTACAAACAGCAACGTCAATTGCATGAAAGATGAGTCTGAGCGTCCATTTATTTGATCTTACATTTATTCTGTATAGGCTAATAAACCTATTTAAAAGATCAACACCACCCATTGCAGCATTATACTCTTTGATTATCCCATCTTGCAACTTGATCAGGTTCACCAATCCCTACAAAATTGGATGCAAGATCCACAGCTTTGTTGTCTAACCATCTTGTCAGGAGTACATCTCCTTCGCAACTAACTATTTCTTCACTAAAACCTCTTGGTTTTTCCTTTTTAAGTTTTTTTTTTATTGGTCAACAGAGGTTTAACAAATCTGTTGATTGGCAGTGCATGAAGCAAATATTAGTCCAGATTTTAATATTTGTAGAAGATGATACGACGAAAAATAATTATCAAAAAATAGAGTGTGTCTTGGTTTTTCTAAATGTATGGCAAGTTCCAGAGAGACGGCCGCACCCAAACCAAAATTTTTTGTATTATTTTCATTAAGTTCAGTAGACTTGCCTTGATATAGAATGAAGTCGTACAATAGTCCACATTTCCACATAGCAAAAAGTTTTTCACGCCCCATGGTGTCGGCTTGCCTTTAACATATTACTTAACACTCAAGTTTCCTGTAAAAGGAATTACCTGTTCATCAATTGATACAGCTTGCTCAACCGGTAATTCATTGCATCTTTTTTTAATGGCCGTATAAATGGGACACACGCAATACATCAACAAATCCTGTCTTGGTTGGGTTATTTTCTCGGTATTGTGCAGCCTTTCATCATCAGTACTATTACTTTGCCATGGCCATTGTGATGGTACATTAAAATTATTAACTAAATGTAAATAGTTACGTAATTTGAAAAATCGCTCTCTCGACATTCCGGAATCGTAGAATATACCAATCTTTACCCTAGGATCCCAGCACAAATCGACCCTCCTGATACCAAGTGTACCAATTGTAACATGTAGAGCTACTAAAACTTCAATTTCAGAACCATCACAATTCGAAAATCTACTATTGTCATTTTGCATAGCGTACATGTTAGTGCACTCGGCTGCCGTTTCAAAAACTGATTTGGGTACATATTTGGAAAAGAACGAAAGAGGTGACAAAGAAGAATATTCCTCATGTTCCACAATAAAGTCTGAAGGTTGTCGTTTTGTGAATATTTTCTTGTCCCAAGAAATGGCTTCTCGCGTAGTAATAATATCTGAAAAACTGACATCAGGATGGTCTGGGTCATTCACATTTTCACTGAAATTAATCACTAACATACCCGCATCAGCATCATCGTCGTCATGAACAACATTAGGCCTACCTTCATTTCGGTTGTCCATCATCTGAATCGAATTATGATTTAGTAATAATTTGGTCTCACATGGCTCACTCATGTCCCGCATAACACTACCCAAACTCAGTTCTTTGTCAATATCACTCTGCCCACTATTTTCGTCATCACTTAATTCACAATCGGAAATGTCACCCGTTTCTAACACATGTAGCAACTCTTCTGTTGTTAACTGTTTGTTTTTAAACGTACTGAAGAAAATATAGCACTGGACACAACTTAGAAAACAGATAGTGCATAACCATAACTTTATTTCTGTTTTAGTAATAATTTTCATGTAAGGTGTGACAACCCGAGATTGTACAGTACACTGTACATCAATTTTTTAACTATAGTATAAATTTATTTAAAAGTGTTTAATCGATAAATATATATATATATATATATATATATATATATATATATATATATATATATATATATATATATATATATATATATTGAATATTTTTAAATGAATATACTTATTAGAATAACAAAACTTTTGCGAGAATTATATATTCTTCACTTTTGTATTGGGCTTCTGCAGCTGATTCCAAAGCCTCATATTACAGATGTTTTTAACAAGGCTGTAATAGTTCGATAAATCTACTACAGATGTCGGTAATGTGAATACGAATGAAAGATATGTACAGTATATTGTACAAAAAAGTTCAAAATATCAAATCATTACCTTTTACAAAAAAAGAACCAATTTGAAAATCAGTGTACAGTATACTGTACAATACTTGGCAAATGTTGTCTTAAAAAAGCAACAATTGCTCATTGAGGAGGTTAAGTTCGCTAATGCGCAAAATCGAACCAGTCGCAGGGTATTTTTAGAGGCTTAGAAGATTAAACAAATTTACTGCTTCAAATTTTAAAAAAGTTACAAAATTACAAAACAAACTAATACTTTTTCATATAATTTCAAATTAAAAAACAATAATAACCAGTGACGCACCGTTTGCAGGGTGTAAAATTCTGCATTTTTTTAGTTTATAAACTAATTGGGAGTTTTTAAGATCGCTAAATATAAATTATTTGTCAAAATTAAAAATTTCGAAATGGCGTATCAAAAATGGGGGAGTATCGTGTTGAAAAACCGATATGACTGAAATTCAGGTATCGTGGGCTTTGAAGTTGCTGATTCCAAATTTTTGGTAAAAATTTGTTTACATGTATGAGAAAGCATTATGGAAGATAATTTGGCAGCGGTTTTTTAGTAAGGAATTACTAGGCCCTTAATAAAATTAAATATTATTAAGCTGCCTTAAAGATGACAAATCAAGAACACCATCTAACGGTCGAAGGCAAATAACAAAATTTAATAAAATCATGGTATAAGTATAAAGTTGTAAAAAAATTTAATTTCAAATTGGTAAAAGCATTCACAAATAGAAACTTAACACATCAGTTAAAGGTCTAGTCAAATCTTACAAAGAAATACTTGTTTTTTTTTAATAATAGTAATTGTCATTTCACAATGAAGACACAATGCAGTACGTTTAATGTGATTTTTAATTATAATTTTAATTTCAACTACATATGTTAAATTATTATAGTGCTGTGGTAACTTAACATATAATTGGTAAAGCATTTACTTCAAGGTCTAGGAAAAAACAACAAAAATCCTAGACATACCAAAAGCTAAAATTGTGCGTTTTTTAATTATAAAATGCCAAAACCTTCTTCATGCATATTGTTGTTATTGGAATGTTCATATATCTCAATAGCTGTACGCTGTAAACGAACATAACAGCGAATTTGTCTTGATAAAATTTACATATTATCAAATTGAATCCATGATTTAAATTATTTGAAGCATGCTCAGCTACCGCAGATGTCTATGGTTGACATAATCTACAAAATCTCATATGTTCTTTATGTCTTGTATCAAAGCTACGTTTTGTGGTTCGAATGTATACTTTTACATAAGAGCAAGATAACTTATACGCTCTAGAAATGGTGCGTTTCCATTAATTTCCTTCTCCATGGTAAACTGAATGCTTGGGTGAATACCATTTATAAAAATAAAAAATTCACGTAGTGCTTCTCCATGTCACAGGTTAAAAAACAATACAGCTCGGACAGTGGGAAGTACCGCTTTGATCTTTGTACGTCCTGAATTGCAAATCATGGAGGAAAGATTGCAGTGTGCAATCGTTCTCGTACCGCGCCGTGGTCCTATTGCAACAAGACAAAGATGGACTGTACGTCAACTGGATCAGGACCGTATTAAAATTATTTTTCACGTGTGTCGTTAGCAGGTAATTTCAATTGTTTTTAAACGATAAGTGATATAAAAAAAGCAACATTTCCTCTTTATTTAGAATAAACTATAATTTATAATGCATATATAGCTATAAAAAATACAGTAAAATAGATTTTTAAACTTAAATATTACGATTTAACTTGATCGGCTGAAAAAAGGGTACTTAAAGCTATCAAAGACACCCGTGCGTATGTTTTTAATGCAGTTCTTAATTCTATTATTGTTTATTAAAATTATCAAAATTTCATATAACAAAATTTAATTAATTGAGGAATCAATAGAATTATTATTCTATTACCATGTCTTATGCGCCATTTTATGGATATTTTCATATTTTAAAATATACTTTATACGTAAATTGTATGTAAAAAAACAAACGCTAATTTTTTTCTAGAAAATTCAGTATTCGTGTCAAGGACGTATACTAAATTTACATACCATTTTTATTACTTAGAAGACTAATGCAACGGAATGCTAATTTTGAATAGATGGAAATTATAAATAAATAAATTGGAGTACTTTAGTAAACAGTAACATACAAATGATCCTAGTGCTTTTGGAAACGTATCTATTCAAACCTGTTTCTACGAGTAAAATACAATAAATTCTTAACACCGGGCAGAGCTGATACAAATTGTCAAAAATGTTTGAAATTTTTCCATGTAAAAATTAGCTATAACAGAGCGAAGAGGGCTACCTATTGCTACACCATCAAGCTGTTCATAGAAATTATTATTCCACTGAAACAAAGTGCTAAAAAAGAATTGTTATATCCTTTGGTGAAATATGATCAATATTACTTTTGTAAAAAGTGAAACAACGTCGAAAACGAACTATTATATCACCCTTTTCAATTTTGAAATTCTGTACTTTATCAATGAAGTCGGCAAAATTTTTACTGTAATGGGGTGTTTTTGTTAGTCCATGCAGTTTTAGTAAAAGAGCTACAAAGTTAGTTAGTTTCTTTTTTATTTCTTCAGGAGTAGATAACTTTAGCTTTCAATTTTGAAAAATCTGAAACACTGGAATTGTGGCAGGATCTGTAACAATCAAAATACACCCACGTACCACACAAAATTAAAAAACACCGAACGCGTTTCGATAGCTACGCTATCATCATCAGCGGTTGACTAGGGCGGACTAAAGAAAATTTCTAACATATATACCATCAGCGAGTAACGGTATTAGTTTTCAAAAGAAACTTTTGTAGGATCTTTTGGTAACTCACGATAAGTCTTTGGTTCCAACAGGTGTTCTACTTTGAAGTTATAGTAGTTCATACTTAATATAATAGTTAAATTACATTAATCCGTTTGTAATATTATTATATTTTCATTACATTTAAGATCAAATGAAGCACGGCGCTAACGAAGGTAAAAGTTGCTTCAAAAGGTTACCCTTGGTGTTATCACAAAATTTCCGGTCTTACAAAGCGCTTCAATAGCACTAATCTGAAAATGCATGATCAGTTATGAATTATAACTATTTTTTTATTATCAAAAAATTTTCCATTATATTGCTGCTTGAATAATCAATCCAATTTTGCTTTTCGACGTTTAGATGATGTGTAAAAACGTATTGCCATACGTCTAACTGTTGATTAATCAATTTTATCCCAACCCTCTGCATTTAATGTAAATGAAATTTCCAAACATTAATGTAAAATATTTCTGTCGGTTTTATCCAATAACTTCTTAGTAATATGCATTTGATTACGCAGATGAACATTTTCAGTCATTCTATAAATATTACTTGCTTATTAAAGTTTCTTGTAACATAGAGAAATTCTTTGATACCTTTTTAATCTCGGAATCGTAAAAAAGTAAGTGATGATAGTAATTGTGCTTTGTGTTTCCCTAATTTTTCAAATTGTCTAACAAAACATTGTTTCCTCCCCATAACGGACAGAAATATTCAAATGTAAACTTTCACCATTATTACACATAATTAAAATACTTACCTCACTTGGGTTTTTTAATCATGCCTTTTTATATTTATATTTTATATAAATCAATCGGTTCTCCTACATACAATTTTGCAAACATCGTACATCTTTGTGATTATCTCGTATAGGTAAAACACCGCATTATATTAAAAATTCTGCCGACTTTATTGAAAAAATACATAATTTCAAAATTGAAGAGTGTGGTATAGTGGTCAGTTTTGATGTTTCACTTTTTAGAAAAATCCCTCTAAAGGAAACTTTTGAATATATTGATCACATTTTTCCAAAGGATATACCAATTGTTTTTCAGCACTGTCTTACAATGACCTAATTACTTCAAGTGGACTAATAAATTTTATCAACTGCGTGATGGTGTAGATTGCTACACCATCAAGCAGTTGATAAAATTTAGCCTTCTTAGTCCTGTTATAGCTAATTTTCACATGGAAAAATTCGTATTACGAAATGCACCTAAAAACCTTTAGTTTGTAGATGACACATTTCATTTTTGAAGCCATGGAGAAGAAGCACTTCATAAATTTTCCAATTTATGTAAGTGGTATTCGCCCTAACATTCAGTTTACCATAGAGAAGGAAGCTAAAGACGGTTTACCATTTCTTGACGTATTTATATCTAAAACTAATAATTTACTATCTTTTAAGGTTTACCGAAAGTCCACACGCACTGATAGATCAAAAGCTATCAAACCACCATCCGAGTACAAAAATTTAATTAAATCTTGAAATGATCAAGCAAAATGAATTTGTGATCCTGAATTTTTAAAAGACAAGTTAATGGATATTCTCTTAAAGATATTAATAATGTTATAATACCTGGCAGAAATAACCATAAAAAAACTAGTGCTTAATGTTGGTACTGTTTCTCTTCCTTTTGTAACTAATGTTATAGATAGAATTGAAAAAAATCCTAAAGGAAAATTAAGAAACATTAGAGTCAACTAAAGGTGTTTCCAACCCATAGTCATCTTCTGCAGTTATCTTGATCTTGTGGAAAAATATACATCAGAACGACAAAATGTAGCTTTGATATAAAATGTACAGAA
>JARFJB010002154.1:1960000-1995000 GCA_036346205.1 Vesta saturnalis | reverse complement strand
GGCAGTCGTTCAACAGGTGGTCTTTTTTCATATGTGACCGATGTATGGAATAATACATTAGAACAATTCAGTTGTAGTCGGTTTAGATATCTCAAAGGCATTTGACCAAGTTTGGAATAAGTGTTTACTTGTCAAACTGACCTCGTTTGGTTTAAATGATACGCTCATCAACTGGGTTTCTAGTTTCCTTGATAAAAGAAGAATGCGTGTCGCAGTTGATAGTTGTTCTTCAAGAGAAGTTAGCATTAACGTGGGAGTACCGCAGAGGTCAGTTATAGCGCCTATACTTTTCCTTCTATGCATAAATTACCATATTTCTTCAACAACTAATCCGATCCATTGCTTTGCTGACGACAGCACTCTTCATTGTAGTTCATCTCAGTCTACTCATAATGGTAATCTACCTTCTATGTCTCGAGACATCAAAGCTGAAATGGCAAATTGAATCAACAAATACATTCAATGTGTTCTCGAACTGGGGAGCAATAATCTGATTGAACTTAATGCTAACAAAATTCAGTGTCGCCTTGTGTCCGCCAAAAAAGATCGATCATTTCCTGTTGTAAGTGTGAATGGCCCAGATCTTAAGGTTTCAGACTGTTACTCTGTTGAGAATCACTGTACCTTCAAATCTAATATCGGCTGACCATCTTCTGTCAGCTACCAAAACAGCTACTACTAAAATAGGTTTTTTTGTACAGATCTAAGCAGTACTTTACCTCCCGACAACTATTTCTGCTGTATAAGGACCAAATTCGACATCATATAGCATAAAATTCTCACCTCTGGCTTGCTGCTCCCCAAGACGCTCTTGATATCGTTGATCGTATCCAAAAGAAAGCAATTAGTCTTATAAATCACCCGTATTTAACTTCTGACATACATTCCCTTGAGCAAAGAAGATTCTTTTCAGTTCTTTCTTTGTATTATCGGTATACAATGGTTATTGCGCTGCTACCATCTCGCGCTACCTTTGCTAGGAATGCTCGGTTCGCTCATTCACATCATCAGTATGCAGTACAAATTTCCACTTGTCATGCCAAACTGGCGCATTCCACATTCTTTACACGGCTTCTAAACCCTGGAATGATCTCCCTAGTTCCTGTTTTCCTCTCACTTATGATATGAACAAAATTAAAGTAGCTGTTCATGGGCATCTCTTGGCGACTCAATGTCCTTCTATCTGTCTTCCTAAGTGTTCCTGCGTACTTTAGCACAATAGGCCAAATTTAGCCTGTTCAGGTCCACAAGTGTTAAAAAAAGCAATGTCTTAATGGTGAGGAACTATGGGTTGCTTTTGGAGTGGGAAGGAATTACCGTATCTTCGCCGTACATCACTTAGCAAGATCATCGTGCCTTATCATTGTTTCATACATTAACTACGTGCGACACTATCATTTCTTTGAGGAAGAGGCAAAAGGAGCACTTGGGATATCTGTAATGCATATCAAGATATCACCCTAACTTTTGTGCATTGGCTGATAGACATACTCAGTAGACTGCATAGGATCTGTTGAAACCATTGGAGAGATTTATAGTTTTGCTATATGACCGTACTAGCGATGACGACTGTGTTCATTACGCCATAAAACACCTGTTTACTCAGAAAAGTAGAGCAATAGACAATTTACCTCCTTCAAGAGATGCTCTCAATCAACATTCAAAAAGTTAGGTCTACCAGTCTGGTTACTGTTGGGATCAAATGATGCTGCTCCCATCACTATGTTGTTGGGGTTGAAAGAAGAACGTTAAAGGTGCATGGGACATAATATTGGATAACCCTACAACAGGATTCGCCAGCATGCCGGGAAGTCATCCAATGTGGCTGCAAGAAATGCTGACCGCAGAGTGTGAAGCCTGCCTTACAGTGTGCCTTTCTTTGAGCTTGTGGTGCTCTTTGTGATCAGTGGTATCAGACTTTGAAGATCATTATCTACTACATCTAATTCTATGTATAATGTAATGCAGTATTAGTATTAGTATTAAATAATTATTGTCATTAAATTGTTCTCAATATAATATAAATGCATGTATTATAAATAAGATATGATCTATATTAATAACAAGTTGGGGATGCTCTTCTAGCATTGCCAGACCGAACAAAATTCATTGTGAAAGTATTAAGCATTTATCTCAGATGTGGCTATTTCAAAATGCTGCTGTTTTGATTAATACAAAATAATTATAAATGTAGTTTAGATTGTTTTACATTTAATGTTGTCATAATGGTCATCTTGTCCTACGGATATTATAACGGGTTCTATAGTTTCTTCCATTATCACATCAAATTCCCACATACGCTGTTCTTCTTTAGTTACGTGAGCAACACACTTTTTCTACGTTTTTGCATTGACATTGTCTATGGCTTGTTTCTGCATTGACATTCTCTATGACTTCCATTAAAGCTATCGCACTTTACTTAGTTTAAGAGTTGTATTGTTACGACCTACTTCACTTTTTATTTGAGCCCAAACTAACTCTATGGGGCTGAGTGCAGTTATATGGTGGTAATACATGTACGAGTTCATCAATAACATACTTATCAAATTATTGCTTATGCTGATTTGCTATAGCTAAACGCTCTCGTTTGAGCATAGCTTCTTCAAATTGTTTTTATGTTAACCATTTGGTAATGTGTCCTTTTTTCAATGCAGTTGTCGGTAAGCGTTCGACATCCCCCTAGAATGGTGACTTGCATTATACAGAACAATTACAACTCCCCGTGGAATTTTTGCTATCATTTGTTCAAAATATTCTTCAAAATCATTAGCGATCATATCTTCGTGATACTCCACTGTGTGCTTGGACTCAAACACAAGCAAACTATTTTTTAAGAATACATTAGCGTTACCTATATGTGTAATAATGCGTCATCGACCTTTTCCCAATGGTGGATTTATTCCAGTTGACTAACCCTCTTGGACTGCTTGATGGCGGCTTGTAACATTTTTTTACAGTATATCCTTCGTTCAACCAAATCTCACCGAGATAAAGCATTGTCCATCAATGTCTTCTTTTAGTACTGGTAATATTTTGTTGAGGATAGGAATTTCTTTATTGAAGTAGAAGGAATAGATTTTTCTTCTAATATGAACTTTTCTTCTTCACTTAAACGTTGTTTTTTTGTTACTGTTGAGCAAGCCAGTTCTTTCAAAACACTCTCTTTTTGTTATTTTAATAACCTGTATCTTGTTGACTTCCCCACTTCTGTCATATTAGAATACATTTCTATTACACTATCTACACTATTTGTCCGATTTTGATAGTCTACATTCAGAATGATAATTTTTTCAGTCACAGAGAGCGAACTAAGTTTTAAAAGTTTTGCTGGAGAAAAATCGGAAGATGCCATCTTCACCATCGTTGTCAACCAAAACTCGAAAATAACAGCATTTTAAAGTTCATGTTTGGAAATAACAAATGTAGTAATTGGATCTTAATGCATCTCAGTTAAATGAGTTATATTTCTAATTCACATACACTGTGACCACGGATTGAGTTCATTATAGGTGTAAATGGCCAAAAATTTGAAAACGGTTTTTTCAGACAGCCTTGCTTCATTGGAAATGAATTTTCATCATATTTTTAATTTTTTACATTCAAGCCGCCTTGGTGGTAGAGCAAAAAGTATTTTATTTGCAGGTGTATTGAGCAAAATTTTATTAAGAAAAGCTGTTCAGAATCGAAAAATAATAATAACTATCATTGATTAGATCTAGGAATCTATGCGTACAACATTTCTAACAATACATTGTCATTTGTTTACAAACAATACCTTGCTTCATCGGAAAATAAAATATTACTGTGAAAAAAACGGTCAGCCATAATTTTTTCACCAATGTTTGCACAAAAATCAAGCCTGTCACAATCACAAGCCTTTAAGGTATAAATAAATTTTGGGTTAAAGAGAATAATCTTGTTTTCTTTGAATATATTTTTTAAGTGGCTTTTGCTAAAGCCAACCCCCTCTGCACTTCTTCGTAAACTCAACCTGGAATTTTCGAATAATGAATGCATAGCTAAGACGGTAGCTGCATCGTCGTCTTCATGGTATGCCTCCTTTGCTTTCTTTTTGTCTTCAACAGATCCGGTCTCATCGAATTTCTTTATTAATTTTTTTATTCCATTAATCGCAATATGTACATCTGGATATTTTTCATTGAATCGCTGAATTGAATAACTGTTCGAAACATTCCCAATACCATAGCACTTTACAAGGTAAATTCTTTTTTGAAGAGTTAACATTGTAACAGAATGACACTTTGAAATATGTATTGAAAATTAACTATAAAATGACAATGTTATATGCATAGTAGAGTGGAGAGACATTTTAGATTTTGGAAATTTTAATATGCCTGTGCCTAAATAATGTGTTTTGAAATATTAGAAAGAAAACTTTAATTCGATTTTTTTTACCATTCCCTCCCTCAATATTCTTAAAAATCAACTTTTCTATTTTTTCTTTATTTTAATATACCTATGTGTAAAAACAGTTTGTTCTAAACAAGGGAAGTAGTCATATTTTTTTCAGAAGCTTTACTTAACCCTTTCCACCCCCCACCCCTCACTCTTAAAACACATGATTATACCTTACATATGGAAAATCAGTGCACAAACTCGACTTTTAAGTACAATAGCGCATTTGCTTATCGACTCTCTCCATTTGTCCAAGAAAATCCCAAAAATCACCCCCAAAAAATATAGGTGCGTAGTATAAAAAAACTCAAAACATTAATAAAAATATTTGTATTTAGTAAGAATATAACAAAGGTAAAATTATCAATCACAAACATTAAAATGTTTTTTAGTTTCGCATGTTGCCATATCTTATCTTGATTTTAGAGTGGTCCTTATTATCCCATCACGCTTTCTTACATATCACACCATATTGGAAACTTGAGTGACAAGTTTCACCGCCTTTTGCATAGCTTGAGTGTGACAAAAATAATCGTTTACATAGCTAATGACAGAGCTTCTTGGATTTTCTACTATTTCTTCTAGCTGCTGTATTGACAAATTAGCAGTAATAGGCGATTCAGTATACTTTATGACTTGCCAACCAATAAGTTTAAAATAAGTTTTAGCTGCTGTTTTCCACTACCGCGTACTTTTAATATTCTTAGGTAGGCAAGTTTTATTATATGTGTGTGTTCATCCCACAACATATTTAGCAATAAATTTTCTGGGTGTACGAAATATCTATTTCATTGAATGACAGGATGAACGATAGATTTTAGTTGATCTGGCAAATAGTCGGACATCTCAATCATTGCTTGGCTCCATAAATGCAGCCAGAATGGGTTTTGATCTCAAACCATAATGGTGCGTAAACTTTTATAACGAACGTTGCCAATGTTATCAGGTTTTCTGAAGGGTTTGAAGTAGCCACATATAAACGAAGAATCCTGTTCGCTGTTGTTAACCAACGCGAATGGTTCAGTTTTCCAGGGTCTCGTTTAGGCAAGCTCTCCTAGCACACACCAGTGGTTATCGCTTGGCACATATCAAACAAGTATTTTGATCCGTTCCTAAATAGTTTAGTAAGGTTACGGAAAGAGCAGAAGTAATTACAGTGAACTGAACAACTGGAAATTTGTCGCACTGCTATAAACATCACCCAATAGGTCCCTGAAATGCGCTAGGGCCAGTTGTAAATGTTTCTAAAACATCTCTGGAAATTATGGATAAGACTAGAAAATCAATTACACTTTTTAAGATAGCTTCAGCAGTACCGCTAGGAGGTGAAATATGGCCAAGATACTTGCTCCCAAGTTCTTGTATTAAAAGTATGTGTTCCTCTACGATACTTCTTTTTCATAGAAAGACAGGGTCTTATACTTGCGACCGTCGAAATATAAGCCACGCAAAACTACAAGTTCATTTGGAGATCTTTGTCACGGGTTCTCCTAACCTTATGGCGATCAATAATATTTGTATTGCCACCTTTGGTGATTAAGCCATAGTCTTTTAGAACTGCTGATGCAATAGTAGCTCCGGTCCTGTCAGAAACTCCATATCGATCTAGCATTTTAGCTAACGATGAAATGCTAGCGATATTTCTATCATTAATAGATTCAGTGATTTCTGTCGTGCTAGGTTGGCTGTCGTCAAGTGTTTCATTGTTTGCATTCGTTTCACGTAGAAGGATACTTTCACTTCTGTCACGGCGATTCATAATTTACTTCTCTATGAGTGAAGTTTCTAGAACAAACTTATTCGGAGTCCTGCTTTCGTTCCTTCTTTTACGCTCTAATTCTTGATGGTCAACACCAGTCGTCATCATACATCTTACAGTTCGCTGATCTATTAAAAATGACTGTTCTTTTACGGGTACTCGAGAAAAACTTTTTATTTATGTATTTAATAAAATTAATAATAATTTTAATTACATATTTACTTTTGAACTTATGCGTTCATAACAAAAACTAATAATAACTATTACTGCTACTATTTTTTTAAATTAATTAAACGTCTTTACCTTGTGTTGTTTGCCGCATTTAATAAACTCCAGGCATTTGCAGACAGCAACATCAAATAGCAGAAAACTGTTTTTCTTAAAGGTCTCTAGTTTTAATTTAAAAGAAGGTACTTCGTTTCTCTCCTTGTAATGTTTTAATAAGTTGGTACGTTTAAGCTAGTATGCTTAATCATTGCCACTATTCTCTGATGGCTTACTGCGGAAATACCCGCTCTATTTCATATCTCTTCGATTTTCTTAGCAGTAATTTCGGATGCTTCTGATACCAAACGATTTTGGTTGACTGATATGGCTTCCAACTTGTGTCTTGTGCAAAGAAAAACTTTTATTACATCTTCATATGTAGGCAACGTGTTTAAAGACATTTCTCGTGGTGTCTCGAAAATGGGCAGTTCGCATCACTCCTTGTCTTTGTTGTTATTTTAAAACAAAAATCTTTTTACGAGAGTTTTAACAAATAATTGAAAACGGCACAAATAAAACGTGATGATAAGCTCTTAGGAGAAAATACCTCGACCATAAAAGAGGCGTTTAGATTTATAAACACATCCCAGGGGCTATGTTAGAGTGTGATTAGGTCAATACTTCGGACATCCCCGAAGATGTCCGATTCTACCCGAACATTGACGAGCACGCTTGCGCACAAGACCAAAGGCTAGCTGCGTTCTGGCGTCTTAGGAGAAAATACCTCGACCATAAAAGAGGCGTTTAGATTTATAAACATGCCCCCAGGGGCTATGTTAGAGCGTGGTTGGGACAATACTTCAGGCATCCCCGAAGATGTCCGATTCTACCCGAACATTGACGAGCACGCTTGCGCACAAGACCAAAGGCTAGCTGCGTTCTGGCGTCTTAGGAGAAAATACCTCGACCATAAAAGAGGCGTTTAGATTTATAAACATGCCCCCAGGGGCTATGTTAGAGTGTGGTTAGGTCAATACTTCAAACATCCCCGAAGATGTCCGATTCTACCCGAACATTGACGAGCACGCTTGCGCACAAGACCAAAGGCTAGCTACATTCTGGCGTCTTAGGAGAAAATACCTCGACCATAAAAGAGGCGTTTTGATTTATAAACATGCCTCCAGGGGCTATGTTAGAGTGTGGTTAGGTCAATACTTCAGACATCCCCGAAGATGTCCGATTCTACCCTAACATTGACGAGTACGCTTACGCACAAGACCCAAGGCTAGCTGCGTTCTCGATTCTCGTGTGTTTCGCTCTTTAAAGTGTAACTGTCATCGAGTGAGCATTACTATAATGTATTCTCCTGTTTATGACCCAACATTAGCGGACATTAGAGATTTTACTGACTTGTTAATAAACTATTACAACATAACCGTTCAAGATAATGATGAAAGCGATGGCGTGGTTGAGCTGGGTGTATCTCACATCCAAGATGATGGTTCACAGAAGAGAAAGAAGAGCGATGAGGTAGGGGGGAAGGGCAAATCTCAAAATCATGATGATGATGATGAGGACGACTCACGGTTCAAGAAGAAGAAGAAAACCGATAAAGCATGTTATTAAATAATAATGATGTATTGTTGTTTATAATAATAATAATAATAATATATTTTCAAAACGGTAAGCTTTCCTTCGGTTTTGTTAATAAACCTGTTTTTTTTCCTAGCGGTGCTCCACCGTCTTGATTCATGTTTGCAAGTTTACAAGTTTTTCGCTTTAGCGTGTTTTCGCTCTCTCGTGTGTGTGTGTGTGTGTGTGTGTGTGTGTGTGTGTGTGTGTGTGCGCATACGTGCGTGCGTGCGAGCGTACGTACGGGCGTGCGAACGCGCGTACGTGTGAGCGTGCGTACGTGCGAGCGTGCGTACGTTCGTGCGTACGTGCGAGCGTGCGTGCGTACGTACGGGCGTTCGCACGTGCGTGCGTACGTGCGAGCGTACGTGCGAGCGTGTGAACTTGCGTGCGTGCGTACGTACGTGTGTACGTGCGTGCGTGCATGCGTGTTTTTTCGTTTGATCCTCGTGCTAAAGCAGTGCTAGTCGATTGTATGTAGTTGTAGGCCCTATTGTGTTGACTAAGAGCTATAATTGGAAGCGTTGCTTGCTATACCCTGGCCGTGGAGTTATGTTTAATTAGCTTTTTTTTTGACAGATGTATTTATTTATGATAAGATCAGGCTTGCATGTAAAGTAATATAGAGGTGAAACTAACTAGCTAATGTGTTTTTCTGCTACACGTATCACAGTATTGAAGATTCTGTTTATGTATTAGAAAAACGTACTACAGCTTCGAAACAGAGTACAGATAAAAATTGAAGAAAGTGAATACGGTACAACTTCGGCGAGCAGACTTAAAGGTTTTAAGTGTGTACAGCATTCCCAGAGCAGCGTTGAAACCATTTAATTTAGAGCTAACCTCGTGTCCATGTAATAATGTCTGATAAACTATTAGGGTTATTAGTTTGCTTTATAGGTTACAATATAATCGTTCAAGGTGCAGATGATGAGGAGATTGTATCTCAAAAAAAAAATCTCATTTGATCTCGTGAGATGTGTATAGCTTTTCTTAAAAAATATCTGCGAGGCTGTCTCATTCAAAAAATCTCATGCAACAAAACATCAATAATCGTTAGCAATGTAGCTGTATCCGCTATTAGGCTTACTTAATGTATCACTAGTATAGCTTTTTTGATATCGAGAGAAGAAGCAAGATTTCGAACGGTTGTAGTATTTCCAGAGCTCTATCGAAATCAATTAAATTTAAGAATAATCCCATCTCTATGTAATAATAGACGTAGTATAAAGTTACATATTTTAAGTATTTAATGTGTAATCACTGTATAATGAGTTTTTATTATTATGATGCAACATTAGTGGTATTAGACGTTTTTAAATTATTTGTGTTTTAGAATGTAAATTTTATGTAAGTACAACATAATTATTAAATACGAATTCAGGTTTTTCTGTATTACTTTCTAAATAGTTAATGTCCGGTATGTAATCGAGTGTTTTATATTCAGCCATTCACAAAGCGTGTTTTAGTGAGGTACGTTGTATAAAAATTTTAGTTTAGCATATGGCCGCGTTGAAGGAAAAACTTCTAAAGGTAAGCGTATTATTTTTAATATATGTTTTTTACCTGATATTGCTAACAAAAATACCAATAAAGATTTTTAAAAATGTATTATTATGCTTATAGGATAACGTCATAAGATCTGCTCTACAAAATAGTAAGTACGCATTCGTGTATTTTAAAGTTGTAGTTATTGTTAATTCACTTATACAATAATAAACCATTAAAACCTTTTGCCTTTTATTTCCGTTATATCAACTTGATATTCTTAAAAACATGTTATTTTAATTTAACTTTATGTTATATAAGTAATTATTACTTTTTAATGGGTTTTTACAAATGTTAATGAACACATTACAATGAAACAATTTTGTGTGTAAGTAATTGAACGTGCAAATAAATCAGATATGATGTTCCGAATGTATAGGTGGTGGCTGTTTAGAGGATCTGCCTATACATAAAGCATCATTCCATTAGGGTAGAAATTATTTATTATTTCACGTCATATTTAAATTAGACTTGCATGTATTCAGTTTCAACTGTAATCTGATTTCCGCAAAACTGTAAGACATAATTTCGGTTGATTGGTTGAGATTGATCTGGTGATCGAGCGTGCTTTGTTTGAGATTGATTAATTAATTGAATTGTTTGTGTGTGTGTGTGTGTGTGTGTGTGTGTGTGTGTGAGAGAGAAGGAGAGAGTGGGAGGAAGAAACAAGATAGAGTAAGAGAGAGGTGTGCATTATCAGCTTCTGTTATAGAAAATGTTCATTAGTCTTTACGCCGCTAGATGGCACTAAAATCAATTTTTACTCAAAGGGGCCAGGGGGCGAAGGCCTGAGAACAAGTTGCGAAGCCCTACACGTGTCGCACAAGAACCTCCTTATTAGAAATACAACGTTTTAGGTAAAAGATCATCCAGTAGCATGTGGCCATTTTAAAGCAATAGGGTCGATAATTTTAATAATAATATCTTATTAATTATGCAATTATTGTATGCGTGTGCATTTGCCTAACCTCCAGAGGCACTGTTCTTAATATAGCCAGAAGGTCCTTAATACCACCAAATAACCCTAAGATTAACCCTAGACCAGCCCTACCCTAAGCTCCAACCCTAAATACAGTTCTAAGCCAAGACCAGCCCCCACCCCAGTCCTCACGTTAGCAACCACAAAAAAGTCCTAGCTGTCAAAAGGTCATTAATACAGCCATAAGGTTTAACCCCCAAAAGAAATCATAAAAATAAGGGTAATACGGTCCTTCATGTAAGCGAGTAAAAATAATTAGGGTTGAAAAAGAAAAGAAAGGATGCGGTCTCACACGTGGGTGTGTAAAAATAGGGGTGAAAATACACGTCCTATACGTAAGCGAGTAAAAAACAGGTGTTAAAAAGGGCCTTCGAAAAGAAAGGATACGGACACGAGGGTGTGTAAAAATTAGGGTTGAAAATGCGGTCTCACGCGTGGATGTGCAAAAATAGGGGTGAAAATACACGTCCTATACGTAAGCGAGTAAAAATAATTAGAGTTGAAGAAAGGCCTTCGAAAAGAAAGGATTGAAAATACGGTCTCACACGAGGGTATATAAAAAATAATTAGGGATAAAAATTCCAGCAGGGGTTGAAAATGCGGTCTCACACGTGGGCGTGTAAAAATAGGGGTGAAAAAACACGTCCTACACGTAAGCAAGTAAAAATAAGGGTGGAAAATCCGGTCCCCCACGTGGGCGGTCTTGTGACGTCAAAATCCAAGATGGCGGCGGAAGGTGCCCCATTACTACTAACACATTATTTGCTTTGATAAAAAAAACTTGTACGTTAATTAGACAAAGGCTAAAATATTATATCACGTCATTTTTTTCTTGTTTTTATGTATTAATTGGCCATAATTACAACTACAAGTATATTTTTTTTTAATATTTTACACGAACATAAGAAACTGAAAAGTCAATATATTTTACAGACCTTATAGTACATGCATTTAATAAGTACGCCACTGACCTGTCGCTGACTAGATGATTTATTACTCTCTGATATTCCGGGACGTACTATAACAAAAACGTGTCTATTATTGATAATTCAGAACACTTTAAATTTGGATAAACGTTTAATTACAGAATCAATTCTCATTAGTTTCCTTTTGCAACATTGTGAATTCACAATTTACAAAATACACAATCAGCATTATTTTAAACCCTTACCTTAAATATACTTCATTAGACGACCTGTAGACTATCGTTAATAAACAAAAACTTAAAAGAAGATACACTTGTAGTGTAGTAATATGTGCTTATAGTATTGCAATCGTCAAAAGTAAATATCTTTAAACTACTTCAATTTAGGAAATACATGATGATCTTTCTCATTTCGAAAATTATTACGTAATCTGTATAATAAGAACTGAAATGTGACATATATTGATGTCACATATAATATCATTATAAAATTAATCACTTCTTTTTTAAAACGAAAATTCGTGAACAAGGTTATTGTTTCGGATAAAAGATATCATCATGTGTGGTTTCTGAAATAAACCCACTCGAAAAATTTTATCAAAAAGAATAACGCTCACTCACACAAGCCAAGATTCTGGGGCAACATAATTAATTTTTTAGCCAACGCAATTACAAAGAATAAAAAAAAACACTCACACCTAACCACTATTTATTATAAATAAAAATAGGACAATTTAAATAACAATCAATTAGAAAATAATCATCTCATCATTCACTTATTCCGGTACATTTTTATTTGCATATTTTTACTGACACAAAATTAGTCATAACATGTAAATATATGATGAAACATTAATATTGTCTACTATGTTACAATATTAATAGCAGTTTGTTTAAAACAACCTTTTGATTAATATGAACAAATTAATAAAATCCTTACAGGAAACATTTATACAACCACAACTTAAATATTTACATAAAATAAACAATTGGGTATCCATTGAGTCATTTTTAAATAGATTTTGCGTTTTTTAATTTCTAATTTTTCATTTTCAAAACCAAATGACTTCAAAGTAAAACGTCAATAATCAAAAAAATGATTTTCTAGTTAGAAAGCAGCGATTTTTAAGTAAAGTTATCACTTTGAATATAATATACAGAAGTCAACAGGAAATGATTTCAAAAATTACCATAACAAGTTTAGACAAATACAGCGTGATGAGAAATATTAGATGGATTTGAAATGATTTGTATTTATTTATGAAGATCTTAAATGTATGCAATTACCTACCATCGTTTGATGATAGATACACATTGATTTTCTTAAATGAGCAATTAATATTCAATTAATTTTTTACCGTTTTGTTCTATTATTTATTACACAGCAATATGTTTATTCTTTTGCTTTTATAGATGATTTAAATGGCCAATGCTCTGTAGTAGAGTGGATTAGAATACTTGTTCTGAAATCTATTATGCAGTCTGGTAATGAAAACTTCATTGCTAGAATGTATGTAAAATAATACTTTGTCCACGATTACTGCATAACATGATCATTATCATGTGTTTCCTTAATAGTAATAATAATATCCATTATAAAATATAATAAATATCCATTATAAAATATAAAATATCCATTATTCACTAGTGAATAATGAATTCATATCATTTCAATACGATTTTGTACGTACAATAAAAAACAGAGTATGCTATGCAATAAACTTAAAATCGCAGCGCTTGTTGCTATGGCAATACCATGGCACCTTGTTTTTATCTGTTTTGACAATCGCGCTTGGGTTTTTAATTTTAATTTGAAACGTCAAAAGGTTAGTTGTTCCACTTATATTACTCAAAATTTTAACGCACTTCGCAGTATTTCGTTAGAAAACAGATTCAGATAGTGAAAATGAGATGTGTATACCTCCAGACACACAAGAAGCCGCAAAAATTGCAAGTTTAAACCTATTACCAGAAAAATCCAAACAACCCTATGTGTCTGCATATGAATCATTGTACAATGGAAGACTAACAAGAAAACTGAGTCTTTTTCAGAATCCGTTTTGTTAATTGTTAGTATATTCAAGTTCACCTTCTGTCAAACCTAATATCTTCTTTTTAAACTATCAAAATGGCAAATTCAAGGATAGGTAATTAACAAGTTTACACAAATGGCGCAACAAATAGCAAGATTTTTGCCATTACCCAACCCAGAAGAATACTCTAGTCACAGTTTTGGTAGATCTTCTGGGATTGCACTTGTAGACCCAGGCGGCGACATAACTGCATTGAAGAGACATGGTGGATGGAAATCTACGGCAGTAGCAGAAGGATACATTGATGACTCTATCAAAAATAAAATGGACGCAGCTGAAAAAAATCTCAAACTCAATACAACAAAATCCGTCAAACATATGAACACAATGAGACGATATTATCTACAAATAACCAAAATATTAATGTAGATTTAAGTTCTATTCCTACGTTTAACTTAACACAACTGTGTAAATACAACAATTAATATTAATGTTAACACATAATTTTTCTTGCTAGTTAGAGAGAAATTCAATATTTCGCTTCAATGTTATTAATTCAATGTTACTCATTTAAAAATAAAGATGTGTAGTACTTAATTGTAACTAAAATTATTTCGTAGTTGTGGCCAAAGTATAGTATTCTACTCGCATTGTCAGGGTATTTTGAACACCCTGTATACGTAGTGGGTAATTTTGTTTGTAATTCTATGCACTTAGTTAGATTCCGTATATACACATTTTTTTTTGTTGTCAAGTTGAGTTTTATAGATAAATTTGTTTAACGGGTGTAGCGACCTTTAGGGATGGTGTGTGGCGAGCTTTAGTTTGTTTTGTTTGTGAATTATTATTCCGTAATTTAGGTTGTTTTTCCTTATTATTCCCCGTTTATAGAAGTTTGAGTAACGTTTGTAAATAGTTGTATGTAAGTGTATATAAGGTTTATTTCGTTTGATTTCCTTAAGATTTAATGGAAAGTTTTGTAAAAATTACGTAATTTAAAGAAAGAACGTAGATTTATATGTATGTGATGTCATGCTGGCGACATAAAGACGCTTAATTATAGTGGTTCAGATTAATGTTGAGTATGTTGGTTTTGAATCGTAGAGGAAGCGTGTGGGACTTACTGCTTGTACTTAAATGAAAATATAGGGATATTTTTCGCGTTAAGTCTGCTGACGTTTGAACTTTTGAAAGTTCTCGAGCCCTGGTGGATGAAAACGAAGTTTGTGTATAGGGGTATCAAATCTTCTCCTTCCGTTTTTTTAATTGGTGGAACTAAATTAGATAAGATTTTTTTTGAGTGGTGGGATTTAAAAATCCAAGATGGATTTTTGGTTATAATTTGAATGATTCTGAAACTGATCGCGCTCTCGAGTAGTAGTACGGTGCCGCTTGTTGTTACGCTTTAAGGGGTGGTTTAGAACGTTGATATATTGGACCTTTTGGTGTTTAACGAACGTATTTTTGTGTAGTAAGGGAGTTTAGCTACTTCTGAAGAAAACCTGTGCAAGGGATTTTAATTAAAACTGTTCAATCACCAAAGGATTATACCTAGTGCCGATTTCGATTCAACGTCATCAAGTCACCCAGAGATCATCGTCGTGTTATATTAGTGCTTCGGTGAACTCATTGGTTTATATCGCTTTTGCGGATTTTAAAATTAACGTTCTTGTAGTGCCACTTATTTGCCGTACAAAGCGTGTTGAAATATAAAGAAACTTTCGCTGTATATTAAAATTATCGTTATTTAAATAAAGTTATTAACCTTTTGGATTGTTAATGTGAATAAAACTATTTGAAAGATAAAAGTTAACAAGCAAGTTGAGCGCACAAATTATTATTTAAAAAGAAGTTTTTTAATTAACGCGGTAACATTTTGACGAGATTCAATCAAGGAATTGTTTGTGTACAAAAGAACACTAGTCAACATTTTCATTCATCATTTGTCAGAGCAGGGAGATTCCATTTCCGTCATAGCAGTCATTGGTCATCATTTTCAATTGTAACACAGGAGAGGTGCTAATTTAGACATAAGGTAATATAATATTGTGTTTTTTTTTTATATTTTCAAGATTTCCTGTGTGTGTATCTCGAATTATTTTATTTGTTAACGAAGGTTTGAAAGTTGAGTCGTGTATGTTTTAATTTAAGTTGTTGAAATTAATCATAATTCTAACGCTCCGCCTTCACACTTTTTTTGTATTTTTATTTTTAGTAGTAAAGGGCAATTGACCCTATAGTAGTGTGGGTAAATAATCCACGTTATATATATATATATATATATATATATATATATATATATATATATATATATATATATATATATAGAGAGAGAGAGAGAGAGATTAAACAATTTAGAACGGCGTTACGCAGAATTCTGATCACACATCCTGTCGCCCATTAAGCATTTTTTTTGTTTATACGCATTATCGTATGTTTATATTTATCTTATTGTTTTATTTTATTATAGCTTTGTTAGGTTTTATAAATTTGTTTTAATTCTGTGGAAACCCCTTTGTGTTACATAAAAGTTTTTTTTTGCAAATAGCAAGTTTTCCAGTAATTTAGAAGCGTAAAATTTTAACGTAACGAAGTTAGTTTTTTTATTATTGAGTAATAGCGATAATAATATTTAGTGTTTTATTTGATTTCATTTAGAGTACATTCTATACCTTGTTTTTTTTTGTTTTGTTTTGATTATTAGATAACGCCTTATTATTTACACTGAGGTGTAGTAACGTAACTTTATTGAGTGTTTATCACGCTTTTGTTTGTCAAGCGTGTAGTGCTATTTTGAAACCCTATTTCAGGTGGTTTGCTGAGTTGCTGTCCAGCACACCTGGGATTGATTGCGGATAGGTAAGCGTATGTTTTTTGTATGTTTAGACGCGCTATGTACTCGTAATTTTGGCACGACGACCCTTATTTTGACTACCAAACATTCTGGCGCCCAAAAACCGAACTGATTACGTCTTCATCCCCTATTTTGACTTACGTACGATTCACTATTCTAGATGTGCAAAATTTAGCAACACCATATCCACACCCAAAACGCTGACTAGTCGGGGCAAAAAGGCCAATTTATCTGTAATCCCGCCCTACCACCCGTTTATACCGTTACAGTATACAATGACTGTTATTCACTTGGACGATTTTTGACACTCACCTACAGCTCGTGTCATAAACATAATCCGTGTTAATAACAGCCATCATTATATGCTTGTTGAATAATATACTATTAATAAAGTTGTATAGACTTTCCTTTCATTACGTCATACTTTACAAAGTGCGGTTGATCAAAAGTAAATAGTTCGCTTCGGTTTAACCTGAAAATTAATACGTTTTATGGGAGATTATTAATTCTCAAAAAAATACCATAGCTTGATATCACCGCTTTATGTTAACCCTAGTACATATTTTAAAATACAGACTCATGATCTATATTAGTATACTATAGTGGTACACTAGTCATTAGTGTCCTGAGGAATATTTTACAGCAAACCTCCACGTACATATGAGAGTAAGAATTTGGGTCTGATTAGGGAAGAGGGACATGAATCCTAGGGTACCCTGCATCAAACTCAGGATCCAACAACCATTCGACAGTCCAAGAAAGAAAGTATGATGTGGTTGCGAAACATTCTAAATGACCATATAAATAGTCAGATATCGGGAGAGGAAAAAGTGAGACAGCTAACATTTGAATTGACTGAAGCTAATGATATTTTGGAAAACGCGCGACAAAATATAAGGAACACGCAAAACGTGCTTCATACCATAGAACATTTGGATGTTTAGCAGTATATTTTTAGCGTTACTAAATAGTTTTTTGAGGGTATTCTTCTGGATGTATGTATGTATGTATATAACTAAATGTTGGAATAAAAATGTTTAATTTTTTTAAAGTTTGTCCTTTACCTCTATTATTTGTGATAAAATATACTTAGGATCCTTCAACCCTTCGAGGATTCAAAGATGCTAAAATAGTGAAGTGATAACTACATTCTGTGTATCTGTGTATCTGTGTACCTGTGTATCTGTGTATCTGTGTATCTGTGTATCTGTGTATCTGTGTATCTGTGTATCTGTGTATCTGTGTATCTGTGTATCTGTGTATCTGTGTATCTGTGTATCTGTGTATCTGTCGTATCTGTGTATCTGTGTATCTGTGTATCGTGTATCTGTGTATCTGTGTATCCGTGTATCGTGTATCTGTGTATCCGTGTATCGTGTATCTGTGTATCCGTGTATCTGTGTATCTGTGTATCTGTGTATCTGTGTATCTGTGTATCTGTGTATCTGTGTATCTGTGTATCTGTGTATCTGTGTATCTGTGTATCTGTGTATCTGTGTATCTGTGTATCTGTGTATCTGTGTATCTGTGTATCTGTGTATCGTGTATCGTATCTGTGTATCTGTGTATCTGTGTATCTGTGTATCTGTGTATCTGTGTATCTGTGTATCTGTGTATCTGTGTATCTGTGTATCTGTGTATCTGTGTATCTGTGTATCTGTGTATCTGTGTATCTGTGTATCTGTGTATCTGTGTATCTGTGTATCTGTGTATCTGTGTATCTGTGTATCTGAGTATCTGTATTCCTGTATATTTGTGCATCTGTGCATCGATGTACCTGTGTACCTGTATATCTGTGTATGTTTGTATCTACCTAATTGTGTATCTGCGTATCTGTGTATCTGGTACTTGTGATATCTGTGTATATGAGTATCTGTGTATCATGGTATCTGTGTATCTGTGCTATACTGTGTATCTGTATCTGTGTATCTGTGTATCTGTGTATCTGTGTATCTGTGTATCCGTGTATCGTGATCCGTGTATCCGTGTATCGTGTATCTGTGATCTGTGTATCTGTGTATCTGTGTATCTGTGTATCTGTGTATCTGTGTATCTGTGTATCTGTATTGATCTGTATATTGTGCATCTGTGATCGATGTACCTGTGTACTGTTATCTGTGTATGTTTGTATCTACTAATTGTGTATCTGCTGTATCTGTGTATCTGGTATTGTATATCTGTGTATTGGTATCTGTGTATCATGTGTATCTGTGTATCTGTGTACTGTGTACTGTGTATCTGATATCTGTGTATCTGTGTATCTGTTATCTGTGTGTATCTGTGTATCTGTATCGTATCGTGTATCCGTGTATCCGTGTATCTGTGTATCTGTGTATCTGTGTATCGTCTGTGTACCTGATATCTGTGTATTTTGTATCTACAATTGAATCTGCTATCTGTGTATCTGTGTATATGTGTATCTGTTATCTGTGTATTGTAGTATCTGTGTATTGTGTATCTGTGTATCTGTGTATCTGTGTATCTGTGTATCTGGTATCTGTGTATCTGTGTATCTGTGTATCTGTGTATCTGTGTATCGTATCTGTGTATTTGACTGTGTATCGTGTATCCGTGTATCCGTGTATCTGTGTATCTGTGTATCTGTGTATCTGTGTACCTGTTATCTGTGATCGTGTATCTGTGATGTATCTGTGTATCATCTGTGTATCTTGTATCTGTGTATCTGGTATCTGTGTATCTGTGTATCTGTGTATCTGTGTATCTGTGTATCTGTGTATCTGTGTATCTGTGTATCTGTGTATCTGTTGTATCTGTGTATCTGTGTATCTGTGTATCTTGTATCTGTGTATCTGGTATCTGTGTATCTGTGTATCTGTGTATCTGTGTATCTGTGTATCTGTGTATCTGTGTATCTGTGTATCTGTGTATCTGTGTATCGTGTATCTGTGTATCTGTGTATCTGTAGTATCTGTTATCTGTTATTGTGATCTGTGATCGTGTACTGTGACTGTATATCTGTGTATTTTGTATCTCTATGTGTATCTGGTATCTGTGTATCTGGTATCTGTTATCTGTGTATTGGTATCTGTGTATCTGTGTATCTGTGTATCTGTTATCTGTACTGTGTACTTGTATCTGTGTATCTGTGTATCTGTGTATCTGTGTATCTGTGTATCTGTGAATCTGTGTATCTGTGTATCTGTGTATCCGTGTATCCGTGTATCCGTGTATCCGTGTATCTGTGTATCTGTATATCTGTGTACCTGTATATTTGTGCATCGGTGTACGTGTGCACCTGTATATCTGTGTATTTTTGTATCTACCTAATTGTATATCTGCGTATCTGTGTATCTGTGTATTTGTATGTCTGTGTATATGTGTATCTGTGTATGTGTGTTTGTATATCTGTGTATATGTGTAACTGTGTATCTGTGTATTTGTGTGTCTGTGTATATGCGTATCTATGTATCTGTGTATCAGTGTATCTGTGAATCTGTGTATCTGTGTATCTGTGTATCTGTGTATACGTGTATCCGTGTATCCTTGTATTCGTGCATCTGTGTATCTGTGCATCTGTGTACCTGTGTATATGTGTATCTGTGTATCTGTGTATCTGTGTATCTGTGTATCTGTGTATCTGTGTATATGTGTGTCTGTGTCTCTGTGTATCTGTGTATCTGTGTATCTGTGTATCTGTGTATCTGTGTATCTGTGTATCTGTGTATCTGTGTATCTGTGTATCTGTGTATCTGTGTATCTGTGTATCTGTGTATCTGTGTATCTGTGTATCTGTGTACCTGAGTATCTGTGTATCTGTGTACATGTGTATCTGTGTATCTGTGTGAGTAGTAATACAAGGCCGATCCTAACTCAAAAAGGTACCAGAAAAGTAGTTACTAGATTTGGAAAAAGTTACTAGAAAAGTCACTAGATTTTCAAGGTCACCTTGAGGGTCAGATGATAGCTGGTTCGCGTACTCGTTAAAATGTGGTGTATCATAGCAAAAATAGTCGTTGCTTGTGTGCAGTAAAAGGTGGTCGCGTCATAGCTAAAAATAGTCGTTTCGCGTCTTAGCTAATAATTATTGTGACATCATTAGAAATAGCCGGTGCGAGTTATTGTTAAAAAATAGTAGGGACCAAACACATGCAAATATGTCACAGAAGGAAATTACCAGATAGGTGTGTTTCGTGTCTGTGCTAGACACACATCTGGTTCGCATCCTCGCTAAAATGTGGTGTATCATAGCTAAAAATAGTCGTTGCATGTCTGCAGTAAAACGTGGTCGCGTCATAGCTAAAAATAATCGGTTCGCGTCTTATCTAAAAGGTATAAAAATAGTAGGTGACCAAATACATGTGTGGTTTGAATCTCTGCTATGCAAATATGTCATAGTAGGAAATAACCAGATAGGTGTGTTTCGTGTCTGTGCTAGACACACATCTGGTTCGCATCCTCGCTAAAATGTGGTGTATCATAGCTAAAAATAGTCGTTGCATGTCTGAAGTAAAAAGTGGTCGCGTCATAGCTAAAAATAATCGGTTCGCGTCTTATCTAAAAGGTATAGAAATAATAGGTGACCAAATACATGCGTGGTTTGTATCTCTGATATGCAAATATGTCACAAAGGAGATAACCATATATGTTTGGTTCGTTTCTGTGCTAGAACACATCTGGTTCATCAGCTAACTAGATGTGAGGTTTATCAATGGCTATAAACTGAACTAGACAGATGTAGGTTTCATTGAAGTAAAAGTGGTCGCAGATAGCTAAAAATAATCGGTTCGCAAGTCTTGATCTAAAGAGGTATAGAAATCAATAGGTGACCAAATAAAAGATACTTGATTTGATTTGATATGCAAATATGTCAAAAGAGATTAACATTATATGTCTTGGTTTAATGCATTTCTGTAAACACACGTTAAAATAACTAGACATTGTGAGTTTAGTGTTACACGAGAGTGATATACAACTGAAGTTAACAGATACTTATGATCTGTAGTTAAAAGTCTGCAGAAGATTTTAAATACCTAATAATGAAGAATTCAATTGTTAAAGTTTGCATCAGGAACTGTTGTAAAGTCTCCAAAAAGATTACTTAATTTTATTAGACCTGATACTCAAAATAAAGTATAGATTGAACCTACGACCTGATTGTATGAAGTACGCGTACTAAAAAGGTTCAAGAATTAAATGTAAATTTGTTTTAGCATTATGTAGAATGATTAACAATTCTAAATTGGTGTTGTTTACATGAGATTAAATCAAAAGTTACTTATACTTAATGATCTGTTAGTAAAATTTGAATAGATTTTAAATACCTTATTTAAAAAAAAAATTGTTAATTATTCTTGTGAACTGTTGTAATATTGTTTGCCCTAATTTTTTAATTTTGTGAGAGAATAGTCCTGAAAACTTATAGTTTATTAAAATTTGTGAAGTGGTGTATACCGTATTCTTTAAACAAAATATTACCTATGTGTTTGTAATCCGTAAAAATGAAAATCAAGCTTAACGGAATTGTATATACATGAAAATTTTTAAACTAAACGAAGTTATTATTAATTATAATCATTAAACGAAGATGCTTTACTGCATTATGTAATATATGAATATTGATTTAATTTAAAATATTACGCTCCAAAAATATGACTTAAATGGAATAATCATTAATTTAAAATTATATGAATTACAAAAGGGAAATAAGAAGTTGTACTAATGTACATCTTTAATAGCAAGTAAAGTTTCATTTTCAAACAATGACATCAACAGTGTTATGTTAATAAATTGTTACATAAAAAATTATAAGAAATATAAGTAATATAGTAATAAATGAGTAAAACTTGTAAAATGATAATGAACTATATGATTTAGATAAGATTGGAAAAACGCTCGTAATTATATCTTGCATTGAAAATGCTAACCATACACATACCTTTCTGTTGGAAGTACATTTTATTCATTATAGTACTGATTTTACATGAAATTACATATATAATTTTACATCGGGTTGGAACTGAAAAATTGGCGGTCCTAAACTAATT
Source organism: Vesta saturnalis (assembly GCA_036346205.1). Classification (NCBI taxonomy): domain Eukaryota; kingdom Metazoa; phylum Arthropoda; class Insecta; order Coleoptera; family Lampyridae; genus Vesta; species Vesta saturnalis. The sequence continues at coordinate 1,972,642 of JARFJB010002154.1, read as the reverse complement.
AAAATTGTTGAAATAGTGCAGTAAGTTGTGTTTCTTATGAGTATAAGTAGTAAAGCAAAAAAAGTTGTGTTTTAAGTGCAGTTTATCGTTTCAAAATTGTATAGATCAATTTTAGGACCATTTTTCATTTTTGTGACAAATTAAAAAACGCAATAGATAAGGTGCCGCTTGTAACACGCAATCACATTTTCAAAAATATTAATTTCGATTTGGACCTATGGGCAAATTAAAAAAATTGAAGAGCGCGTTTTTTTAGGACTTGTATGATTATGTGGTTGATCAGGATATATCTATATAACTTATTATTTTAATTGAACTGATTTTTTTTTGTTTTAGATCACGACCTAATTATTTTTGCTTAATTTGTATTTATTAGTATAAAATATACCATTACTTATGTTTTGTTTTTTCCCTTACCTTCATTATTTCAGTTCTTAATAAAATTATTGCACTTCTTTTATTTTCCTGAGTAGCGTATGACTTTAATTCAACTAATTTTTTCTTTTTCAATTCATGAATTGATTACTTTTTAATATAAATTTTATTATCATTCTAACACACATGCATTTACAAGTATAAATGGAAAGCAATTTAAGTAAGTCCTGCAGACATGCAACACACATTACACATTTGCTGACTATTTTGTATCATTTCATTTTCATTTTATGACAGTATTACAATTGGGAAACTAATAACAACTGATTTCACGCTCTTATCACACATTAATTTTAGTACTTCTGGTTACCATTACTAATTCATTAATTTTATATCATACAATTATTCTTATACTGCGTCATTCCTCATTTATGTACGCACACATTGTTATAAAAGATACTTGATATCCTCTTCATAAATGTTATGTTAAAGCTAGCATCACTTCAGGATTCCCATATGAGGCCGTTATTAATGCAAATATTTCCGATACTCAATTATCTACATTTATTATAATTACTTAACCAATATTACATATAATTCTTATTTCTACATATTTACATACTACATATCTATCTATTTGTACACCTCAGCCCCAAAATTCACAAAATTTTTTGATGCAGGCCAGTTCCTATTCTAGTTTGCCTTTCTCTGCCCGTGAGGTCGCCAACTCAGCATTCAGCTGCGCCGTTCCTTTGCGTGCAGTCCTCAATTTCCTTTAATACACTGTCTCCATATTTTTCATCTTTTCGATGGTCTTGAGAGCTAATTCTCTCGGAGTTTGCGGTTGCAAATGGGGCGGTGTTGGTGTCGGGTAGAAATCTTTTTCAAAATCCCTGGCGTAGATCTCCACCATTGTCTCCATTTGCTTTCTGGTACTGTGAAGAAAAGGCTCCACTGCGGCGAGCATTAGAGAAATAACTTTACATGATTACAAAGAATCTGTGTTTAATGAGACAGTGGTAAAAAAACATCAGTACCTAATTAAATCAAAGAAACATTCAGTGTATACGATCAATGAAAATAAAATTGTTCTCAGTCCCTACGATGACAAACGTGTTATAACAACAAACCCTGTTACAACTCGTTCTTGGGGTTACAATTCAACTATTTCCGTCTGAATACTTCTCAGTAACGTTTAATTTTTTGAATTTACATTTCAGATCATGAGCGCCAGTTGCAGCATTCGTTCAGAAAAACACGTTCGCATGGAACAAGAGCTCGGTCATGCTACGCGTGTGATATACATAAAATATTTAAAGAGTGTTATAATGTATATACCATGAACTGAAAACTATTTTTTTATTAATGCGGTCTTGCAAGACGTTGTCCCACTGGACGAGTGCTTCAACTGGTGCATAAAAACGGGAAATGTGTGCGCAAATAAAATTACATTGCTGTTCAATAAAAAGAGTGAACTGGATAATTTAATTAAGAAAGTTGGAAATATGTGTAAGATTGTAAATAATGAATGTATAGCTGCGAATCAACTTGAATCAATTGCCTTACAGCCACACGTCAAAATGTATGTACTTGACTTAAGTAAGCCGTTATATAATGTTCACAGCATCTTAGGTAATTATAAGAATTTGTCGGTGGTGATGGACGACGCTATTTGTACGGCCATCGAATACGCCAACTCTAAGGCTCTGGGAATTATTTGGAATATATGCAAGGAGCGGGATATCAAGTATCCTTTTAGACCGTCCGATGACCTTCGTCATAAACGAGCGCACGAATGGTTACTGGAGAATATTCGCAAAGGTGTTGAAAATCCAAATGCGCTCCTTAGATGGACCAACGATCCAGACAACGCATTTTGACCATCCACCGAACTGGGCGCATACCAAAAGACGTTATCTTTAGTCTCAAAAATGCATGTAAAGAAAGATATTGTTAAAAAAACCTTTGTATGGTGAGATGAAATAAAAAACGATATAACAGTATGCTGAGTTTTTACTTATAGTTAAGTAGTTACAACAATATGGTTATAAAACTACGTTGTCATCACCATCGTTGATCCACGAATATTCGTTTAATCCCAACCATTTTACGTACACTTTATTCTTCTTACGTCGAATGACCTTTTCCACCAAGTACACGTCCGGATATTCAGAGTTTTGCAGTTCCTATCCATAAAATCCACCTAGTACAGGTGTCCCTTTCATGTCTTCTAGCAAGTACGTGACCGGATTGGTTACGCGTACTTTATCAATCTTGAAAAGTACACTCGTCCAATTGGGTACATAACCTTTATCAAATATGCTTTTAAATTTGCTAATGCGAGCTATGTCGCCCACCATGAATCGATTGTTTTTATTAAAGGTTTTGAGATTCGAATATACATTAGGCGGTGTGTTAGCATTTAATTCGCTAGGTTTCATTCCGATCGTTCGATGTTTACGATTATTGTATTCTGTCGTTACTTCCTCGAGAAAGAAGTCTTCCAATCCATACGTATTTTCCACGCAGCCCAAATTTTTTATACAAGGTATTCTTGATGGCCCTAATCACTCTTTATGCTATGCTAGCCTTTTTCGTGCTGTAGGTGGAGTAGTGATTAATGTTATATTTCATCATCAGTTTATCGAAATGATTATTGTAGAACTCTTTTCCAGTATCTGTTCGCAGATTCTTAGGCGTCCGTTTTTTAAAAATGCTTTGCATAGCTTTTGTCACGTCTGCACCCGTCTTCATCTTCAATCCTCTCGTCCATAGGTGTTTAGAGAAACAGTCGATAACTACCAGCATGTATTTGTAGCTTTTATTCTGTTTGGCGTAAGGTACAAATTCAGCTAAATCGGCTTGCCATAGATCATCGAATCCTTTAATAATGGTTCGTCTACGTGGGAAATTTTTGCGTGCCGGTTTATGCAACTCGTTTACCACTTGTTCCATCCTCTATCAATGCCTCTACTATCTCAACGTAATTACAAACACCATCTATAAGCGACTTCACAAACTGGATAAAAAACTCAAGGTAGCCTTTATTTATGGCATCAGTGTCTTCTTGAGGATCGGCCACCTGTCTTAAGCGATTCCCATTTAAATGCAACCTCGTCAATTGATAGTGCTGTAAGGTTAGCGCATCTTTACGTTCGATGGGATCGGCGACATTACTTAAACGCTTATTTTCCACACTGAATTTATCATCGGTAATGGAGAATTGCGTTTTTACCAGTTTATGGAATTGAGCATGAACATGAGAGCGTCCAAACTTGTCCATCGTTGTGTAAACTATAGTTGACTAAAAAATTGTTTGACAGGTTTCTCAATATATCCATCTTTGTATAGTTCTTCCACAATTGATATCGTTGACGAGTCCAGTATTACCGGTCAATTTTTCCGCCCATAGGACTTCCAAATCTTGAATCAATTCATGCAGATTGTTTAATTATCACTGCATATTTTTTGGCACGTGCACCTTTCAATTGTTCATCCGGGTTATTATCGTGACGAGCTGCATTAGTTGCAATTAAGATCTGTGTATAGTTCGATTCATCTTCGCTAGTTATTAGACGTTTGTCTGGTTCATCCATGAGCATTAGTTCATAGAGACCGCTCGTACCACTGTACCGAACTCCTTTAATAACCAAATCCTTTGCATTTATCTTTACTGATGTCTTGCCAATTGCCCACTTATCGGTGGAAATGTAAAGAACTCCATAAGTGGTATCAATTGTATTCGATGAATTGCTTAGCATGCGCTTTACGTATATTCGTGGTAATGGATCATATTGTTCTAGAAATTCTCTCGATGCAGAGGTATAGAGTGAAATATAATCGATCGTAGTCGCCACACGTTCTTCTTCAACTTGGGGTGCAATATCTCCAATCACACTAGTCGCGAGGAACGATGGTGTCTCTTGACGCAGAGGATTTCTTTGAAAATACGAAAGTCGTGCGAATGGACTAACATAACTACTACCACTTGAAGAAGATGATTTGTTAATTCCACGCAAGTGGTACTATACTGTTGAATTGGTGACCTTTTGTTTTTGATAGGGGATGAATGACGCTTTGGCGACGATTTCACGAATACCTTCTCCTCCGGCTCGTCTTTCGTTCGATCTTTAGTAGCGGTTTGATTTTCTTTTCGATTTTGTGAGTGTTTCAATGAGTGGTTTGTAAGCTTTAATGAAATCTGTCTCTTTAGTAAATCGATCCTTCTTATGATGATCATATTTTTGCTGTATAGCTTTACGAACTTGAATTATACGTTTCGTTAAGGCTAATCTCTTGTTATCCATCGGTGCAGATCAACAATAAAACAGATAAACAGGTCTAACAGGTAAATAAACAGCTCTATTTAAAACACGTCTGTTTAAAAGGTCTGTTTAAAAAAGGTCTGTTTAAAACAGGTCTGTTATTTATACTGTTTACTTGTAGGCTGTTTGATTCCAAATGATATTTTAACGATACCGCTAGGGAAATATATACTGATCGAAGCCTTTCCTAAAACGACCGTTTTGTCCTTATTTATTACCATGAATCCGTATCGATTTCGCCAAGTCTCTGAGCACATGTCACGAAACAATTACATGCTTACTATTGGGGCGACATGGTCTTCATATATGTGACGCAAATTCAAATCATCCTGTTCGAAAAGCACTATCAAATTAGCGTTGTCTCTAATCAACTGTTTGGGGATTTTAGTGTAGGTTTGACCCATGTAGAAGCAGTCAATGTTATTGTCACGACCCATTGAAAAGTACGCTCTAGTATGATTCTGTTTTTCGCAAGCGATATCGTCAAAGATACACATTGAATTGGGTTTTGCACGCTCGGTTCCATAATATCAGCATTATCGCTGAAGCAATAATAACCAATATCTTTCATGGGATCTAGAATTTCGCCCAAGAGTCGATATTTTTTCTGATTCAACGATTTCGAATAGACACACGACATACACATGTTTGAAACGAAGACCATTCGGTTCAGTTAGGAGACTGAGTATGGTGTAGCGATTCATTTTGTTTTGAACAGTCCATTACGAATATTGGATATGTCTTGAATTGCGAATACTCGAACAATGCATCCTGATGTTCATGAGTGCTGTTCGTATAATAGTCTCTTCGAAAATTTAAATAGTTTTGGTAGGCCGTTCTGAGTTGAGGTGTAACTTTAGATTCCGAATATTCACATTATCGAAATCTGCCGCTCTTTCCGTCGTTGAAAACTTTTTCCCCTTTTGAAACGCTACAATTACCCATTGAGGCTTCTCTAATTGAGTGGAAGTTTTAATTGGCCATATATCTGACTGCGTTTGCTTTAAAGCTGGCAATTCGTATAGTTCCCATTGACGAAACGGAATTGTAATGGTTGTATTTTTATTGATTTGTTGGAACAGAGTTAGTTTGGCACTGTCGCTTAGCATCACATGCGGAATCTTCCATTGAATTTTGTTTAGGATTATTTTAGCATCGTTTGCGCTGCCCTTATAGCAATCAGCATCGCTTCTCGAACGTATTAAGACCAACTCCTGTCGCATATTCACGATAACATGTCGATAATCTTCCATACTTCCGAATGTGTGTTTTAGAGGTATACAGACAGCAGAATGTTTTTCTTTGTTGCTTTTAGCGTATTCTACTTGTAACGGCTACTCGTTTTTCGACGACAATCCCAAATGCTGTAGACCTTTGCTCTCATTCGATGTGTACGATACATATCCTTTGAGTGCGGATGTTATACCGGGATTTCTGCATGTGTCCACTTTCTGTCCACCTAACTCGTAGCGAATTTCTTCGAAAAGGAATGATGCAAAATTGTTTGTTAGGTAACATGTTTTTACACCGCCCCCTTCTTCTGCTGAACTCCATTCAATTTTACCTTCTATGTACAAGAAATTATCATAAGTAGCGGTGACCAGATCTTGACTCTGCATTAATATACGGATCTCATCGGACAATCCGTAATTAGAAGAACCGTACGGAAGGTATGTATGAATATATGACTTGGTAATGGTCTCATCAAAACGTGCGCTTTGAAAGATGATTAACGATTCTGCCATTTCTATGCGGTTTTAACCCTATAGATTCCAAGAAGTACTTTTCGCCAGACGTTAATTCGCCAGCACGCCCCGTGTTCGAGTAAAACAATGTATGCTCACGTCCTTTATTTATAGCATCATTGAGGAAAGATGAAAGCGGACCTTGGTTAATTCTTAAGCCCATATTCTTTTAATTCTAGTCGTACCGTAAATGGTTCGTTTTCCCCGAAATCGATTAATTCACCCTTCTGATTCGTTAATTTAATTGAAATATTACGGGTAGTGTTGGTGTTGACTTCCAAATATTGAGGATTGCTAGGAATTTGGTCTAAACGATAGTCTGGTAGGACACATATGTCTATTTCATACAGCACCTTCGCAGCATTCCAGTTTCTATACGAGCCTTTGACAATATTACACTCAATGTGAATATTTGTATGTTTAATTATTTATATATCTAATACAGAGATATGTAAAACGTTAGCTTCTAATATCAGCGGTTCAAAACCTAGAATACGTCCAATGGAATCCTTTTGGGTAAAATCTAAGGCAAATTCACAGCTAAGCTCGCACTTGAGTGTCTTATTATTTACCCTTAAACTAAAGAGACTTGTAGGAATGTGTGCTTTTATATAGATGCTCAGTTCTTCCAACTCGTATGCGCCATGTGGAATTTCAATAGCGTTGAGTTCTATCGCTTTTATATAATAAAATTGATCGTTTCGAGCGTGTATATTCCTTATGCTATTACAACCGTAAAATCCGACTACACCGATTACGTAGGTTTTCTCGAAATTAAGTTCGATCGGAGGATAAAAGTACTCGCTGTGTTACCAACACCCTCTACACTGAAGGTGATTTACATGGTGACTATACGTCTCCAACTACTGAGTATGCTATTTATATAGAAACTTTAAACAGAGATGTCCACAGTTCGTGGTACCGAATTGTTGCTCTTGAGAGTAACTACAGTATACTTTGCAATCGCGAAAGTAGTCCAGAACTTCTCTCGGTGCTGGAATATTTCCAAAACTATCATAGTACCATACCATCATGTTTTTTGTAACAAACCCAATGAGTACCACGTCCCTTTTGGTTATCTAAATTGATAATAGCAGCCTCGTTATTCCATGGTAATTTGGGCATATTATCTCTCATAAACACATTCCTAAAGTATGGTACATCCTCTGCGTGCTTTCTTAGCTCTACATCAGTTAACGGTCTTTTCGATAATTTTTGAAGTTTTTTTTTTATTGTTTTCAAGTGCAAAGCCATACTTCCTCCTGACCGGTAGGGTTTCAAAAATATTGCACCGCCGTTTGTCTTTCCTACAGCGATGGCATCCATTGTACGATTATGGCGTGAAGTTTCATCTATCGTTTTCCTCGCACCGCTAGATGCGTTAAACGCTTTTGCAATACCCGCTGCCCTTCCGGCTAAAGCGCCAACGGCGGATAATCCTGCAAGTAATGGTCTAAGAAATGGTAAAATCCACCCTCTTTAGGAAGGGGAATTACTCTGGGAACGCTTACTTTTCCCTTCCCACCTACGCCTTTCACAGCCAATCTTGCTGCTGTAAAAGCTGATTTTATAGCCTTTATAGTACTAGGACTGTTTTTCATTTTCTTGGCAATTATTCTACGTAATTTCAATAGACTGCTACGTGGTCGTTTTGTTCTGCTAACACCATTCCTAACTTTCTGTTTGCCCACATTATACCTGCTACAGCTAAAGCGGCTGTTCGTTCACCTAACTTGGCATGGGATGCCTTAACACGATCCCAAGCTTTTCTTTCCAAAATATGATCCGCTCGATGTCTACTAGCCAAGCTTTTATTATCCTTATAACTGATATCGTGAGCTTTGCAATGAGCATCTAGGAGGTTAATACCGGATCATCACGTTGTAGCCTTTTATCTAATTTGGTTCCGGGGCCACAATACTAATACCCGGAATATGGCTCAATGGGTAGCTTATTAATGAGATTATTAACCAAACCACCCCACGTGCACTTCTACGCTTCACAATTAGCATTGTTTGCATGGAAGCAGGAATTGCTGTATTTATAGGTAACGATCAATGCTACAATCAAAAACAAACAGATGTTTTACCAATATCTTATTTATTCATGTATATGATACAGTAAATAGCTAGGTCGGTAATGCAACATCTCCATAATACAAACTGTAATATGTGAATTTATATCGTACTTGTAATTCAACATATTTTCAAAGTCGTGATAAATGTTATCGTTGTTGATTGCATCATCGTCATACTCCATCTTAAAAAAGTGGTGGTAGTTGTTGATTTGTTCCATGAGATTTTGAAGGAAACAGGGAAAACCGTACGATTCCAGTAATTCCAACCGATAGTTAATTATATCCTTTAAGTTGAAAAGCGCTTCAGTGTCGTTCTTGTTCAATGTACGGTAACGACCGAGGTTTTGCCGAATTGTTACGCTTTTCAATAGTCTTTCTGATGAGGATGTTGACGATGATGCAACTTTCACTACTTCCCAATTATAACAAATAGTAAAATTGCTACCAAGCAATTCCGAACTTTGCTCGTATTCAATGTCCGTCTCCTCGTTGATATTTGACCAATCAATGTGGTTTTCAGTCTCTTTGAACAAAAAACTTTTTATTATTATTATATATCGTTTTCCCACCTCATAACATTATTATGATGATAGAGGGGAGAATAGTTCTTGGAATCTATCATGATATAGCCCAACGCGATGTTGCTCTCGTAATACGTGCGATAGAATGCATTCCAATTGTTTTATTTTACGGCGGAAACGTAATCTATCCAGCGCCATACTTTCCCACAAACCTCTTCTTGCATTACGATAAGCAAAGGCCCACATTACCATGTTGCACTACACTACTAACAGTTATATAATATATATATATATATATATATATATATATATATATATATATATTATTATTATTTTACAGAAATGTTAAATTAGTTGTCTTTCCTACAGTTCCGGCGCTGGTGATGTACACGTCTTTCTCAGCCAGATATTGTTTTCAATGCGATCTTTTTTTTGAAGTATTCATAAAATCGTAAGGAAGTATACACTTAAAGTTCTCAGTTTCAACGATAATATGTTTACCATACTTCGTGCCGATACTGTTCACATCAATCACTTTATATTTTGCACCCACTTCCAAGTCTTTTACGTTCGTGAAGGATTTAAAGAAAGTTCTACTATTCAATGCAGATAGATCCATCTTTACTGATTCGAGAACGCTTTTGAATTTTGAGTTTACAACGGAACTATCCTTATATACACACACACACACACACATATATATATATATATATATATATATATATATATATATATATATATACATATATATGTATATTACTGCATCACGATTATGATGTAGAGGGAAAGTGTGCATTGAGAATTGCATCAGTAGGCAGTAGTTATACAAGGTCGACCCTAACCCAAAAAGTCACTAGAAAAGTTACTAGATTTGAAAAAGTCACTAGAAAAGTAACTAGATTTGTCAAAGGTCACCTTTCAGATGATAACGTGGTTCGCGTCATCGCTAGAATGTGGTGTATCACAGCTAAAAATAGTCGGTGCTTGTCTGCAGTAAAGGTGGTCGCGTCATAGCTAAAAATAGTCGGTTCGCATCTTAGCTAACAATTATAGTGACAGCACCATCATTAAAAATAGCTGCTTCGAGTCATTATTAAAAATGGTAGGTAACCAAACACATGTGTGGTTTAAATCTATGCTATGCATATGTGTCACAAAGGAAATAACCAGATATGTGTGGTTCGCGTCCTCGCTAAAAGGTGGTTGTATCATAGCTAAAAATAGTTGGTTTATGTCCTCACTAAAAGGTGGTCGGGTCATAGCTAAAATAGTCGGTTCGCGTCTTATCTAAAAATATAGTGACAGAACCATAATTAAAAAAATAGCTGATGCGTGTCATTATTAGAAATAGCGCGTAACCAGATTTGTGCGGTAATCAATTACATGGTTCATATCTGCACTAATGTAACATAGTGGGGAGTTTAGAGTAATAATATAAGAAAATAGTGTATGCGTAGTGAGTGCTGCGTAAAACATGTGGATGGCATACGCTCAAGAGCAATGGACCAAAGCAACCGACCTGAGAACAGCGGTGGAACGCTTGAAGCAAGAATTTTCGGCATTAGTATTCGATGCCCAACATGAGGCGGTTTACGGGCGAGGTGATTATAGTGAAGAGGAGTGTAACGTCCTAGCGAAAAAGTATGAAACAGGAGTAACGATATGAGAAAAGTTTTAAATTTAAAGAAAATATGTGAAAAAGGTTTTGTAGAAGAACTAAAAGTTGCGCAATTGCATCAGTTTTGCCACGATATAAAAAAAATGGACAGCACCTCCTGATGGCAGCAGTTATTCATCATCGGATGCAATTCTCAAAGCACACTCTCCCCTCTACCATCAAAATCGTGATGCAGTAATATATATAAGGACAGTTCCGTTGTAAACTCAAAATTCAAAAGCGTTCTCGAATCAGTAAAGATGGATCTATCTGCATTGAATAGTAGCACTTTCTGTAAATCCTTCACGAACGTAAAAGACTTGGAGGTGGGTGCAAAATATAAAGTGATTGATATCATTGATTGACAGTTGGTTCTGTTTAGTGTTATCAGCAGTTGTTGAATTTACAAGAAAATAATTTGATATGGTTTTATTTGATACTATTAAACGGAACATTGTTAAGGATGCTTAATTTTTTTGTGACATAATTACAAGTGTTTTTTCTATGTTTTATAAACAGTACCTATACTAATAAAATGTTTCGTTTTATGTGGTTTATTAATTAAGATAAATTCAATTTTAGTATAGTGAAAATTTGGAACGTTTATGCGGTGAGTTGGCTGAAGCCAACAACAATTTGTAAATTGTTCGGTAGAATATTGTAAATACCGAAAATGTGAATAGCATAAACTTTGATGCAGTCAGCTCAAAAACAGATACCTATTTTTTCCATCAACAGGCAGAAACAGCTCAAAACAACTTCCTGGTTTCCGAAAACAGCTCAAAAACAGACCTAAAACCGGTACCCGTTTCTCAAAAACAGGTAGCTGTTTCTCAGAAGCGGCATCTGTTTCCGGCAGACTGAAAGCAGTTTAGGTTCTCACTATCCAAAAAAAAAAAAAAATTACTACAGCAACGAATTTATTTCAACTGCTGCTTATTATGCTAATTGCAAATCACTTAAGCTATATATCGATGTAATTAATGAACAAAACTAGAAATACACTTCTGAACCGTCGGAAAATTATGAACATTTCACAATATATAACTGGATTCTAGAAAACGTTGAAAAAGGTCGGAGATTTCAAGGCGAACGGTTAGGTTGAACAAGCGGACCTGACTCGGGGAAGTGGCCATCAGTTAAGTTTGAGGACTACATAAACACTTTAGGCCTAATATATAAGATCATTAGGTATTAAAAAAATTATGTACATAAAAAACGTATGTATCAGTATGTTTCTTTATTAATAAATAATACAAATTACAATTGGTCTTTTATTATTATTATTCTTACAGAAATTACATTCTACGTTAGTTCCTTAAGTACACTATATTACAATAAGTTATATTCATACTAGTCGGTACCTGTACAAACAGGACATTTATATCCGTTATTAAACCAATAGTGATGCTTTCTACAGTAAATTAAGTGTTCCAAAGTGCATTACCATACATTATCATCATCGATCCATGAATATTCGCTTAATCCCCAACCACTTTACGTACACTTTATTCTTTTTACGTCGAATGACCTTTTCCACCAAATACACATCCGGATATTTAACCTTTTGCAGTTCCTGTCCATAAATAGGTGTCCCTATCATGTCTTGTGGCAAGTACGTCACCGGATTCGTTACACGTACTTTAACAATCTTGAAAAGTTCACTAGACCAATTTGGTATATAACCTTTATCAAATTTGCTTTTAAATTTTGTTCAGTAGAGCATTGTAATCACCGAAAATGTGAATAGTATAAACTTTGATGCAGTCAGCTCAAAAAAACAGATACCTATTTTTTCTAGCAACAGGCAGAAACAGCTCAAAACAGCTTCCCCGGTTTCCGAAAACAGCTCAAAAACAGACCTAAAACCGGTATCCGTTTCTCAAAAACAGGTAGCTGTTTCTCAGAAGCGGTATGTGTTTCCGGCAGACTGAAAGCAGTT
>JARFJB010002154.1:1945000-1955000 GCA_036346205.1 Vesta saturnalis | reverse complement strand
TCAACAATAATATGCTGGTTATTTCAATACATAATTTAACTTAGCATAATTTAATTTATTATAAGTGTGATGATATAATAAATAATAATTATTCACTCGTTAGGTAAATAATATTTTTTATAATAATTAGTAGGTATTCAAATCAATTGGGATTACTAATTATAGTGTATGGTAAATAAATTTATTTAGTAGGGAATTAAATCAAACAAATGCTAATGTGCTTGTTATATCCAAATTAGCATAACGAAAAACTTTTTTGCAATTATAAAATACTACTATTTAAACAGAATATTATAGTAACTGAATAAATTAGTAGCAGGATACCAACTGTTTTCATCGCATAAAATATGTTATGTATCCTTGCTTGAGGAATATACATTATTAACGCATCTGTTTAAGTAGCCTTTTTAAAATGTTACAGAATAACCGTCGTGTTGAGGTAATATGGGTTTCTGCAATTTTTCGCGAATTCGATCTTTTTAAATTTCCAATGATTGAATGATGTATGATACAGAGTATAGGCATTCTTATCGTAACCGACAACCATGACATGAATACTAACGTATTACATCTTTGAACTATAAAAAAGTAGGGAATCCTATGGGATAAGTTCACAATTTCTTAAGTGGTCCAGTGAAATTGTATTCAAATTTTTAAAAATAGTGCTTTTAAGAAGTGTTTTCAAAATATCAGGAATAGATGATTCAATCTAGGCTATTATGTATTGCATTTACTTTTACAATTAATTTATAACCACTTTATCATAATTTTCGTTTTTGTCCTTAGTTACATTCAAGTCTAAAATATCTGCCTGGTCATCTGGAACAGCAACCCACTTTACATTTTGGTCTAGTTAATCTAGCGCGAAGCATGTGTTCCCCAATTATATTACTAAAAATAAAACATTAGAATACAAAGTGGCGTGATGTTTACTATTGACTTTATTTTTAAGTAATTCAAAGTTATGTGAATTACTGGTCAATTCCAGTATGTAGGATAGAAGGGGACAGATCCGGACATGGGGCACTTCCGGACAGTTTCAAATTTACCGCCAAAAATGTACATTAGAGTAACCATACTCTGGAAATCAGTTCAGTACATCGTTTTCAACGGTAGGCCACGCGTCACGTGCAGTGAAATTAAAAATCGCAAAAGTAATTTACTAAAGTGTAAAATAGTGCTTTGTAATATAATATTTTGACATACGTAACTAATAGGGTGCTACGTATATAACCTCACAAACTCATAACCATAATACGTAGGTGTAAAAGTTGTTTTAATAAAACTCAATTATGTGCTGTTGGGGCAGATCCGGACTACCGATGTGGGGCAGTTTCGGACAGTCCGGAACTGCCCCATATATGTTAAATTTCGTGTTCGAAAAAACCCCGTACATCGCTAAAAGCGTCTACATGCTTGTGTTTGTTTTCAGGATTGTGCGAACATACAAAAGAAAGTGTCAATAGCGGATAGAAATTCCTGAAAACATAATGGAAAATGCAATAAAAGACGTAATTAGTAAATCTATGTCTTTACGATGCGCAGCATTAACATTAGTATACTTAGATCAACTCTGTTTGATAGTGTCGCTAAAGCTAGAAAGCGTCTAAACAATAACACTAGCGATTCTGGAAAGGAAGGTGATGAACCGGAAAATACTGGTATACCAAAATATGCCTCACGTCAAGTCTTTTCTAAAAATGAAGAAATAGAGTTATATACCTCAAAAATATGTTACAGTTTAACCTACAATCTCTGTCGTGAGTTAGCTTATGAGTATGCCGATAAATTGGGTAAAAATGTTCCGACAATTGGAAGACTAACAAAAAATCTGGAATTGACTGGATGCAATCTTTTATGAAGCGTCATCCACTTTCTAACCGTAAACCCGAAAATACAAGTATAGCAAGAGCTTCGGCTTTTAATAAAGCTACTGTGAATGAATTTTGTAAAAATTATGCAGCAGGGCAGACTAATTGTAATCCTAAACCTGACCGTATATGGAACATAGATGAAACGGGTGTAAGTACCGTTCTTCAAGCACCCAGAGTAATTGCAGAAACAGGCTCTAAAGCAGTAGGGCAGTGTGTATCTGCCGAACGAGGATCTTTAGTAACAATCTGTTGGAATAATGTCTGCTGTTGGTACATCTATTACAGCTCTCTATATATTCCCTAGAACAAGAATAAAGGATAAAGTTTTCAGCGGTGCTGTTCCAGGAGCCGTTGGTTTTGCTGAGAAATCTGGATGGATGTCAGCAAACATATTTCTAAAATTACTTGAACATGTCGAAAATCACACAAATTGCAACCCATCAAACAAGATTGTGATTCTAATGGACAATCACGAGACGCATGTGCCTCTAAGCGCTATTACATATGCAAGGGAACATGGAATTGTATTATTATCATTCCCGCCTCATTGCACTAATAAGATGCAGCCCCTAGACAAGACAGTAATGGTTCCATTGCAAACTAAGTGTGAGGCATCTTTTAACGATTTTATCTTACCGAATCCGGGCAAATCAGTAACAATATATAATGTTGCTAAATTAACGACACAGCCATATTTACAAGCTTTCACCCAATGCAACATTATTAGTGGTGTCGGAAACGCTGGATTATGGCCTATTAACTCTTTAGTTTATCAAGAAGATGATTGCTGCGCATCATTCGCTACAGATCGTCCTTATGCTGAAAACGACGACACTGCATCTTCTTCTAATGTTTTATTAATTCCCACCATGATTATGAAGTAAATATGACCACTAAAGAGATAGCCAAAGATTTGTTGAATGAAATAGTAAATAAAACAACCGAATCGAAGGTTAAAATGCTTTCTCTTCATGTCATAAAACCAATCGATCTAAAACCATTACCCAAGGCTTGTCTTAGAAAAGACAACAAAAAATCAAAAGCGTGAAAATCAATTCACCTAAAAAGGATAGAATGCAAAACCTGGACAGAATAAAACGATTAAAGCAGAAAAAGCTCAACACTTCAAAAAATATTGTGACAAAAGGTTACCAAAAGGCAAACCGGCAGAAAAGAAGTTACTTCAGAACAGAAAGGAAATTTTAGTCCTGGATGATAGCTCATCATCAAACTCTGACATTGATATGCCATTAAATTTAATAGCCAATAAAATCTATAATTTAACATCACTTTCTTTGGTTATAATGTTCAGTAAGATCATATACATAATAGTACCTACTTTTACTAATGCTTAAATCAAGTTTTTAAATAACATACAGGTATAATCTTATAGAATATGTACTTATCCGAAACTGCCCCGACCATGTCCGATAGTGCCCCGGCATGGGGTAGTTCTGGACAAATCGGTAATTTTATAAAGTCATTTTCCTCAAGAAACTTTAATAATTTTTAATTGTAGCTTTGGAGAAAGTAATAAGTACAAATGGCTTCATTTATTCCTGTTTTTGTAGATCTATGTATTTTAAATTAATAGAGAAATACCAAGTTATAAAAAAGTGTCCGAACCTGCCCCCTTCCCCCTACTGAGTGATAAAACGGTGGAAATAAGATTTAATTGTAATAGGCACTACGTGAAATGGATGTCAATTTCTTGTGACTCCTTTGACGTATGTAATTACTTCATTACCACACAATTAAAGCTTGAATTTTGACATTAGTTTGCCATTAATGTCTAGTATTCTGGAGGGAATAATACAATTATGCAGCAATCACTTGCGCGAGTGGAATTTAAGTGTATTCGATAGGTAAGCTGAACATTACTGTTTAATTTATAGTTCAGTCTATTTATGTTAATTTCTTAATTTTTGTTTTATTCATCTGGATATATAATTTGTAGAAGGGAAAGTTTACACAAGGATGAGGATGCTTATATTCCACCTTTCGCTAGAATCCGTGGCTAGAGCCCCGGGAAATTGAAACATTAATAGTTTTGATAATCTGTGAAGTACAGGGTGAAAAGATTCCGAGTAAACTGTAAGTAAAGTGCTATCATTCTAAAGTCATTTTTTCCCGATTTCGAAAAATGGTTATGACTCGCTTATACGACGAGATAGAGAAACGATACTGCAAATATTAGTTATGTAATTTTTAGCGTAGATTATGGTAGTGTGACAAATCAAATATGGTGCAGTGTTTTTGAGTTATTTTTGAATGGGAACCACATGTACCTAACTTATTGCTTAAACTTGTTTTTTTGAATGGGAACCACACGTAACCCGGTTCAAAATTCTATTTCTTATGTTTTTAAAAAATGTGAACACGATAATATTATTTTCAATAAATACAATTACAGAATAAATGCTGCAGTAATCGATAGATTGTAAGGCTTCGTTCACAATAATTTATGTCACATGTACCTTTAAAACCTCATGTCAGATAGAGGTTAATACACAGGTAGACGCTAACATAAAAATAATTCCAAAGGCGTCCACTTCCATAAAATGTCGGTAATACAGTTTAGGCTTTTAGATTTTATTTAGTTAATTTTTAAACTTTTAGAACATAATTAACCGATATGTTTAAGGTCTATGTGTTAGTATTTTTATATCTTTGAAATATACAGCTGTATCATAAATATTTGATTAAAACCAAAAACTGCCACTAATAAACCCCTTCTTCACCGTGGGGTTTGTCCAATCAAGCATAAGTGCGAAATATCAAGTACGTACATTTGATTGTTCTGGAGTTATCGTAGACACTAACACTAAAATATAGTTTATTCTTTCGTTTCCTGAATTATTTTTTTACTTATTTGACTGGCTTCTTCTTGAACCCGTTTTTTATTCATCTTTGCCAAAACTCTTGTTTGATTCGCCGAATAATAAATATTCAATAAAGCGGCTTACTTTATATTTAGATCTTTGCATATAATATAACATAACTGAATATAATTTTCACATTATATTTTCAATTGCTTTAAATTTCAAGAACATTAATCAGGGAGAGTTTACAAGAATTCACTAAAGATATGTCGGTGTTCGTTAAAATTCTAAAGTTAAATGGAATTTATACTCCAACTTTAGTTACTGAAAATAATATCGTCCTTACTTTTTTGAAAAGCACAAGCGCAAGGCTTGTTAATGGGGAAAAGTTTACATATGATTCCTATTTACGATTTGGTTAGATGTGACTATACAACATACTATCAAGGCCGCCATAAAAGGTATAAATTACTGCAGTATTAATCTGTCACTTATAGAAAACTACATAAATAGTTTATGTAATCTTTCCGTATATCGTCAAATAAGTCAGATATAAACATTTTTAGAAATACGCAAAAATTAACAATTGAACTATAGCCAACAAATTAAAAGAGAGAAACAATTGATAAGCTGATAAGCAGATGGTACCCTTTTAAATCCCTCCCATGACATCTATATCAGTTTCTGTGTATCTGTACTCTTTCATATACCTTATCTACAATCCGCACAAAATCAGTCCACCCTGTACAAGGATTGGTTCGCATACGAACTTTTGGAGAGTTTGGTTGGGTAGGTAGTCAACCTTTCTCCGTTTCAAAAGATGCTATTTTCAATAATATTTTGCAAAAGATACGGCAGTACTTTTTTTAAAAATAATGCAAAAATGTGGGACCAAGTATGGATACTTGGGGAGCTCCCGAAGATAAATAAATTGTAAACACACTGACTTTGCATGACTTTAATCATCTGGACTCTATTCACCGATCTGTAAAGTTAGATTAATTATGTAACTCAGTTGCTCAGCTAAGTAATGAATTAATAGTGTGCGGCCACTGATGTAACGAACGCTGAATAAAGTGGTACGACATCTATTAACGAAGAAAGACAAAAACACTCCAACCGAATATCGCAAGGCAACATACTTGCAAACTATATGGAAATCAAAGAACCACAGCGTGAACGAAGTCGCAAACAAGATGGAAAATATCATAATTATTCCGCACACTATTTTGTTTAGTAGCCCTCTAAAGTGTATGTCAATAATAGTCTTTGCTCTTCACTTCTCTTCTCCTTCAGGTGTTCATTGGAGATAGTAAAAAACAGGTTTGGCAGAAGCGATGTAAAGCTCTGTTTAGTGTTTCTCAAAGGCGACCAAATGCAATATGCGAGAAAATAGAATCTCGAATTGTTGAAAAACGAGATGGGGATAGAAAATCTCATAAATATGTTTATTTAGCAAGGTCTGTAATAATAACTTTAACATAGGCTTTGATAGCCCGGCTACAGATGTATGTAATTATTGTGTTATAACAACACAAATCAGTAACGCAAAGGATAATACTAATAAAAACCAACTGAAGACCCAGTTAAAAGTTCAGAACGTTAGAGACTCCCAGTTCTATAAATTAATTAAGGATGAATTGCACACCTCAATAGCTTTTTGCTTTTACTGCTAACAAGTTCCTTGTACTTTTCTTTTGTTACACACTGTAAAAATCCTACCTTTATTCGTGGATGGATCATCAATCTGACAGGGGAGCCACAGAAATTTTTTCAGCGCTACCTGATTTTTCCTGTTTGCCTCTTTTCTGAGGATTGAGGGGGGAAAAACAAAAATGGTTTCATCATCCACATGTTAATATTTTGGCTACATAACTTTGCTCCAGAAACCATTAAGAAAATAAAGTTGACATTTCTGCAGATTAAGGGTGGAAACGATTTTAAGAAACCACCCGCTTATAAAAACTGCTAATGATGACAAGGACTTTAGAATTTCTTTAATTTTTGACTTGAGGTTCTTGTTACTAATATATCCATTGATTTTTTTTTTATTTGACATGTTGACTATCAAATCACATTTTGTCCACTAAAAACAAACGAAGTGCTTTATGTCCAGCAGTTTTTTTTTTTATTTTTCTCATTTGTGTTTTAACTTTCCGTATCAAAACTCGTAGTAGAGGTTCTTCCACCTAGTGACTTTATACTGTACTAAGCATTTGTCTTTGTGATTAAGTTTCCTGTAATAGTCTTTTACTTCTGCACAACCTGCAATTTGCTCAACCATAGTCAATTCAGGAGGATCACTTCTTAAAAGCGTAGCAAAATACTCGGTAAAACAACTGCAAACACGGCGGAGCGGGCTACGCCCTACTTAAAAAAATGGGACTCGCTTTATCAACTCGTTGAAGGAACAAACTATCGCATCGTTTACTCTATTAATAATGTTGTTTTCCTATTTACTAACGTGCCGTTGGACGAAACAGTGAAGATTGTACAAAAGAAATACATAGCAACGAAATACATCATATATCTCAGTAAGCACTGCTTAAGCAATATATATGTGAAACGCCAATGATTGAGTACATGGAAACCATTGAGAAGATGCGCTAAAAACAGTAACACACAAGATGTAAAGATACCAGGACAACGCTTTAATGAGGTCTAATTGACACAGAGAAAACCTAGATAAATTATTAGATCATCTAATCCAACGAAACAACTATATACAGTTTAGTATATGAATCTGTCTTCCCTGCATGTTTTTTTTTGTAAAAAGAACAATGGAGGACCTGAATATACCGCTTACAGAAAAGTCACTGATTCAAATAGGTATTAGTACTAAACTACCAATGCATAAACTAAAAACGGTTACAAGCAAAGGGACCAAGGAGAGTAATCCACATCAAACTACATGAGGACAACAAGATACATAAAAAAAGCTACAGGCAAGATTGATAAGATGTTCAAAAACGACATACAAATATTGCGTTACTCGAAGAAAAGATCAGCACCATCCTAAAGCAGCTATGAATGAAGTAACACCAAAGGGCCAAGAAAAATGTAACATTGGATGCCGAGCATGTAGTTCATTGTACATAAAACAAACAAATAAAATGATCCGCACTAGGAGAGATGAACACAAAGATCTGGTCAAGATAAACCGAAACTAGCAGAATTGAAAAACATCTGGTCACAAGATCAACTTTAACAGCACAACATTAGGCAACTATGAACAGTTTTTGTCTAGAATCATTAGAATAGGAATCTAATGAAGAACATCCCTGCAACCTTAATTTGAAGAACCATCGTATCCTCTACACGGTAACCGGCACTTACTGGCAGGCGAGCGAAAGACATAGAGTCAAACCCGATAGGAAACATTGTGAAAAGTAATAAAGTTAAGCATGATAAAAAACCAATGTGTATTTTTAACTTTTTCCGGCAGTTCGTAAATAATGATGGTTTAGGTTACTTTTATAAGAGGAACTTAATAAAGACAAAAGCTTGCTGGGTTTTTAAGATATTTACTTCGTATTTTCTTACTGACCTGATACAGAGTTTTTGCATTTTTGGAAAGTGTGCATAGTGTGCTTTGACTACACGTGGTCGCCATTATTGGACAAAAGAATGCCACGCGGCATTATTCCATATTGCTGCGTTGTTATTAAATTACGTAATTTATTTGTTTTTACAAAATCTTAAAGGTTTTTTCAAATACTTAGCATATGGCTCTTAATTATTCTAATGAAGAAAATTTAGTTATAGCTCTATTTTAAAGCTAACAAGAATACAGAAGCTGCAGAACAATCACATTGATCTTTTTTAAACCATAACCCAAAACTTACACCAAACAGAATGAGACAAGAATTACGAACATATTGGAACATGTCAGCGATGACCTAAGCCCTTCGGTAAAAAAATATCTGGTGTGGAACACCACACAATCTTCCAATCTACAAAATGGAAATTAAAAGAAATGAAATAATTTTAGTAACATTTTATTAGGATAATTATGCAACCTCTTTTATAATAAGCAACATTGTAAAAACAAAAATAATAATCCATGTCAAACTGACGTTTAAAAGTTCATGTCTAACAGAGGTTAATAGACATCTAGATACTGACATAAAAAATTAAAAGACATTATAGTTATTAATGATACTAGTTCGATATGAACGTCATAATGAAACGCGTGTAAAGGTAAGCCACGAGGCGTTAGCCGAGTAGTTTATTTACACAAGTTTCATTACGAAGTTCATATCGAACGTGTATCATTCAAAATTTAATCTACGCCAGTCCAAATAGATTTTCTTTGCATAGATTCGATTTGTTTACAATATCAGAAACGTTTTTGTAAATAAAAATTCAAAATTATTAAGTGCCCATATTAATCGATGTTATAGTAACCGCGCTTGTCGATTGTTGCAATTTTACGTCATTATTTGCGTTCAATTTTGTGCTTTACATGAGTTTCACGCACTGATGGACTGAATTTAACAAATTGTACAGACTTTATAATTAATGTTTATAATAAATAAATGTTGGTAAAGACTGTATAATGAAGTAAAAGATGTAACTAACTTTCTTTTTGCCAGTTTTTTATTTTAAACTTTGCGTGTTATTATGAGTTCATAATGGCACTGGGTGCTATTATGAAGGCCATAATGACACCCAAATGAAGATGATAAATATGTCATAATGACACTGGCGTAGATTAAATAATTTTAATTATATTCCTTTTAGGTAACTCTTTTTTATACGTTCATAACGAAAACAGGCAACATTGTAAAAACAAAAAAATAATCTGTGTCAGAATGACGTTTAAAACTTCATGTCAGATAGAGATCAATACATACATGTTAACCTAATTCATTTAATTAATTAATTTTTAGACTTACCTTGCGTTATATTAAGAAAGCTTAAAGATTGTGCAAAATTAAGTTTTCTAGTAAAATTATACTTTTTCTTATAAAATTAGCCATTATTCAGATATTGAAAAAAAACTTAAAATTCTACTTGAGGAATTTTTTTGCAACTAAATTACGCGTCATATCAAAAATTTGCATAGAACATAACTAATCGATATGTTTAAGGTCTATATCTGCCTATTTTTATACCTTCGGAATATACAGCTGTTTTAGAAATATTTGATAAAAACGAAAAACTGACCATTACAAACCCCTCTTTTCGCTTCTGGATTTCTTCTAAACTCTAATCAGCTATAAGCTAAATGAAAACAAGCTTAAACACAAAATTTTAAGAACACCGGTATTTTCGTTCTGGAGTTACTGTGGATACTAACAT
>JARFJB010002154.1:1902500-1942500 GCA_036346205.1 Vesta saturnalis | reverse complement strand
ACACACACACGCACGCACGCACGCATTCACGCACGTACGCACGCACGCTCGCACGCAGTTAATTCAAGCCACTATTTTTAAAATGAAAGTTGGCTTTTACAAGCTGTAGCTTAATTCAAAGTAGTGTTTTTTTAAATGAAAGTTGGTTTTTGCAAGCTGTAACTTAATTCAAGCCAGTGGTTTTGAATTGAAAGTTGGTTTTTGTAAGCTGTAACTTAATTCAAGCCAGCATTTTTGAAATAAAAGTTGGTGTTTGCAGGCTGTAACTTAATTCAAGCCACTATTTTTGAATTGAAAGGTGGTTGTTGCACGCTGTAAGTTAATTCAAACCAGTATTTTTGAATTGAAGGTTGGTTTTTACAAGCTGTAACTTAGTTCAAAGTAGTATTTTTGAAATGAATGTTTGTTTTTGCCAGCTGAAACTTTTTTAATGTCAAAACTATGTTTATATTACCATTTAAATATTATCAAATCAACATCTTTAGGATGAATTTTAAATCTTGTCTCTATAGCTAAGATGGTTTTATAGAAACTGATTTTAGATCAACGTCTTAACATTTATTTCGATATTTCTTGACAATTTAAAATTGGTTTGTAATTAAAAATCTGTTTGTGAGTTTGATTAGGTTACTCCACAGGATTATATAAAATTGGATCTAATTGTCAGGAGTAATTAACTAATTAGCGGTTTTTCCAGCTACGTTAGAGGTATTTGAAGCCATGAATACTGGAAGGATGTTATTGTGGTTACATAACTGTGGAAATCCAAAAAATAATTACTTCATATTAATGATAGTTGGGGAAAACTGTTAAGTTCTTTATCGTGAATTTATTTCTATACTACTTTAGGACTTAAAGTTGGATGTAATTAGAAATCTGTTCGCACGATCAATCGGATAGAAGTGTGCGTATCTCGGATGCCTAACATCCGGGACTGGACTACTACTGCCAGGAGGTCTACACAGGGCACCCTGCACTGGAATTAAAAGCTACACAGGGCGCTTGGGCGGAGGATTTGTCCTATTCTGTCCCCTCAGCACTCATACTTACGAACCTCGTATTGTATATAATTTCTAATTTTAAAGCTTGAGGATATTATTAACCTAGGCTTCTAATACATCATTGAAAAGCTTTTGGAGAGTTTTTTTGAATAATGCAAAAATTCAATACGGCGTTAGTAAGAACATGAAAAGGTCATGAAAATATCACGAAAACAAATGAAACTAGAAAGTTATGTTTGTCTTTATTAATTTCCTCTTATAAAGTGCCCTAATGTATCAAAAAACCATAATATCCACTCATTTACGAGCTGCCGGCTAAAGTTAACTTTCCTAATTTAACCTACCCTGTAGCTAAAACGATTTGCGACCAATAGTGTATAGATTGAAGGTAAGTCTACTAATAATATGTAGTGATTTTTTCTATATTAATTCTTTTTGAGTAGTGTGGTTAGTTAATTAAATCTTTACTATTTCATCCATATTTTATTCTTACTTTGTTTTACCAACGCACATTAATATTTAAGTACAAATGAAAAAAAATTTATATCTTAATAATTTTTTGATTTAGTCAGTTTTGCTACTTTATGCATTTCATCATACTGAATTCAATGCGTTTAACATATAAATTTTAATAATTACATTTTTGAACCATTATAGAGAAATTATTATCTACAAATCGTGACTATTACTTTACCAAGCATAACCTGAAGGTAAGGTATGTTTCTTTAACCAAAATATTGCTATAGATAATCATGCCCACTCTATACGCAAATGATGTGTTATCTTACCTTTCTATTGATATAGTTGTAGCGGTATTCTCCTTCTAAACTTAGCGGATGCCAACGTTAAGCTGTATTAGAGGTGCAACATGCACCTCCCCCCAATGAAGAATTAGTTTTCATTCTTCATTGCTCATCTTCCTTTTTGAATAAATTGTAAGCTTTTTGTTGTCACAAAATATATACAATTAACTTTACTTCCTGGGTTACGTTTTTTATTTAAATGTGGGTACGGTTAGTTTTACCAAATTTATGTTTAAAAGTTTTGTACAACAAACTTTGATATTTTTAAATTTTATTCAAATCAATAATAATATACAATTTAATTTACATTTAACACGTTTCAACCAACAATACAAGGCTACCATTTATTTTGAAATTTTTGTCAAAAAAGTGTTTTAAATCAAATCTTTGGATTTCTTTGTTATATTACAGCACTGCGGTCATATTCTGAGGCTTACTAGATAATCATTTTTCAACTTTTCTTTCTGCTTCAATATGTTTATTTCACATTTGTCGAAATGGTAACTTCTGTCCTGGTAATTAAAGAAAAATGTAGTATCGATTGTTTATTTAAATGATTTTTACAATTAATCTTACAACGCATTTCATTAATTGAACATTGCACTTCATTCTACTAATATAACGTCTATCAGTCTATTTAACTCGATAATTATTACTAAACATTAAAAGCTAAATCGCAAACTACAATAAATAAGCTTAATTCGTTGTACATTATACAAGAGTTAATCTCAACCAAATTAAGATTAAAAACAGCTTTGGTTGTACGTTCTGAACGTACTTATACATGCACCAAGATTGGAAGTCGTATTATTAAGGGCTTAATGGCATATCATCCTCATCACACGGAACGGTTGAGTGGTTATACAAACCTTGTGCCATAAGCTGTATCGCTAAAGGATGCTTTTCACCCGTAGATTTTTTAATCTTAGCTCTTTTATTTTGAAACCAAATTTTAATTTGCGCTTCATTAAGACCAAGCTCTTGACTAAGCTGCTGTCTTCTTTTCTCAGTAAGATAACGATTTTCAGCAAATTCGTGCTTTAATCTTGCTAGTTGAGCACCGGAAAACGCAGTACGTGGCCTTTTCTCCTCAGTTGGTTTTGTAGTCTTTTTCGAACGTCGTGATCGCGGTCCTGTAATAAAAGATATAATTATTATTCAAAGAGTCATTTAACAAGTACTATGACAGTATAACAATTCTCTTTAAATTTCTCACACCCGTTAACGCTTAGAAATAGGGTCGACATTTGTCACTAATTAGAGCAATTGTGGTGTAGTTTAGCGAACGAGAAGGACATTAGGGAAGTATTAACCTACTTGAAATATGGTCCAGAGGGATATGTTATTATCACCCCCTTTAGGAATGAGATATACCTAGTACATCGTTATAATTTAAAACAAGCTTCGTTGATTTTCTATCAAAGTTAAAAATACATCGTTTTTAAGATGGTTTAAAAAACACTTATCGGTGTGTTGACATGAAAACGGACAAATTTTAAAAGTTCAGTGGCAGATTTATTTTTAAATTTAAGTGCCCTATTGAGCGATAGATGTTGCATAAACTAAAAGCTTGAAAATGATTTATGTGTCTGTCGTTAATATGCAATGAATGATTTATATATGGTTTAGATTTAGAATAACAGCTCTTAATTATTTAAAGGAGAATTACCTGCTTAGTTAACTGGTTATTTATCTGAGTGTACCTGTATATTATTTGAATGCAGTCTTCTAGCTTAATTCTGTATAAAATTTAAACAAAAATCTAATATGGCCGCATCTTACTTGATTTACGACAAATTAAAGAAAAATTATTCATTGTGTAGATACTAAATCATTACCCCACTTGGGGATAACGTTATATCCTTAATACTGGATTTTTTTAGTACATGTTTTTTAATTAAATTGCTTAAATACCTTGTCGTTATTTAAATTATTTAGATAGCTTCTGTGGTACTGTTAACGATAATTCACGTCCGTAAAAGTAATAGTTGCCTGATGAAAAAGGCTACAAATAGTGCTATTTTTTGTTGCATTGCTACTCACAACTTCATGTAGGTACTAAGAATTGTTAAAGTAATTGCACCTAAGGAAAATTTAAATTTAAATTTGTTATTAATATATATATATATATATATATATATATATATATATACAACGTGTCCCAGATAACATTTCCAGCATGGGGATCTCGCTTATTATAAAAGATACAGATTTGGTTAAATTAGATGAATTACTCCTAAGGATTAGTGAAATTATAGGACATTCTCCAATTTCCAAATTTCTATGTATTTTAAGACTTATGGCAAGAAAAAAAAATGTCAAATTTCTTTTTCTTGTAATATCTTTTTTGTTATATTAGACATATAAATTTTATTTGCACTTTCTTAAGATATTTTTATGCAAATTTAAATATCAATTTGGATTTTTTGACTTTCTATTTTTTAGTTTCAACCCCTAAATTAAATTTTTCTTATGGAACGACAAGTCGGCTTTGAAATAATTGATCGTGTTTTTTTATCCTCTTTACAACGATATACAAATGTATTTTATTAAAGACTCTAACAATGAGCAGGCCGTGAAACATAAAAACACAATCGAATTTAATGTCACTTAAAAATTATTCGTTCCAGAATATTTTTGTGTCAAACATGGCTTTATTTACTAATACTGAAAAGTTTGATATGTTGAGTTGTTACATCTTGTCTCATAAAAACAGTTTAGAAGCTGAACGGATGTACTTGAGGCTGTATCCTGAAAGAAGGCAGCAGTGCTCGTACGTACAGAAATTTGGTAATTGATTTAAAAGAATATGGTTCATTTTCAAAACCTACTAGAAATCCGAAATTACGGAATGAAGATGCAGAACTAAATGTATTACAATCAGTTATTGAAAATCCTTCAACATCTGTTAAGAGAAATTGAACATAACACTGGTATTTCAAAAACTACATCACAAAGAATTTTAAAACGTCACAGGTATCATCCGTATAAGTACACCATTCTGCAGGGACTTAGAGATGGGGATCAGGGGAGAAGATGACAATTTTGCCAATGGTATGTTAATCAATGAGAGAATAACGATAATTTTCCAGCTACGATTTTGTGGTCTGACGAAAGCAGATTTACAAATAATGGCCTTTTCAATCGACACAATGTTCACTTTTGGGACCGTGAAAATCCTCACGTTGTTAAGGAAAGTCGGCATCAAGTGAGATTTGGTTTTAACGTCTGGTGTGGCATTTTAGGCGCTAAACTTATTGGTCGCATATTTTTTAACGACACATTAAATAGTGAAAGGTATTTGAATTTACTACAAACTGATTTAGAAAATAAACTTGATGATTTACCACTGATTGAGAATATTAATATCTGCTTCCAACAAGATGGCGCCCCACCCCACAATTCAAACATCATCAGCGAATATCTTAATAATCGGTTTCCAAATTCATGGATTGGTAATAGAGGGCCGATTTTATGGCCACCCAGATCTCCAGACTTTTTCCTTTGGGGCTACGTAAAAATCAAGTGTACGTGCAAACATTTGAGAATGCCGAAGATCTTCGTGAAGCTGTTCTTGCAGCATTTGGTAGCATTAAACGCCAAAAACTACGCAGAGCAATTACGTCGACACTACGCTGGGCACAATTATGTTTAGAACGGAATGGTCAATTGTTTGAACATCTTTTATAATTGGATAATTATCTCCAATACTATTACCTGCTTAACTCTTGTTGTTATCTGTTATTTGTCGTTTTTTCATGTTTCACGGCCTACTTACTGTTAGAGTCTTTAATAAAGTACATTTTTTTTTATTTTCTTTGTTGTTTTTAAAAATAGATAGTACATATGCTATATCATTGTAAAGAGGATAAAAAAACACGATCAATTATTTCAAAGCCGACTTGTCGTTCCATAAGAAAAATTTAATTTAGGGGTTGAAACTAAAAAATAGAAAGTGCAAATAAAAATCCAAATTGATATTTAAATTCTGCATAAAAAATATCTTAAGAAAGTGCAAATAAAATTTATATGTCTAATATAACAAAAAAGATATTACAAGAAAAAGAAATTTGACGTTTTTCTTTTTCTTGCCATAAGTCTTAAAATACATGGAAATTTGGAAATTGGAGAGTGTCCTATAATTGACTAATCCTTAGGAGTAATTCATCTAATTTAACCAAATCTGTATCTTTTATAATAAGCGAGATCCCCATGCTGGAAATGTTATCTGGGACACGTTGTATATAAATATATATATATATATATATATATATATATATATATATATATATAAAACAATTTTGTTAATCTATCTACAATTTTCTTTGGATATCTTTGGTGTATGTACGTTGGTCATCTACACCTTGAATGTTAGACTGAACTCTCTGCAATTAATGTTGTTAAAGAAGCTTAGTAAAGGTTAACTAAGCTTTTTTTAAGAACTGGCCTTGGCTCTCTTGGGATTAGCATCCACATACATTTCATACGATTTTGCTACTAACAGTTATGAGTGTAATTGAAATTTGATTATCTAATTTATAATAAATGCGAATAGTAACAACAGTAAATTGATGACAAAGTTAAAGATCCATTCGAACCGAACTACCTAATCCAAAATATAAACACAGATTCAGATTGAAGTTCAGATCAAGAAAAATAATTCCGTTTGGTTTGATAAACAAAACCAGCCCAAATTTTTCGCAAAAAATAATGCGGTTCGGTTTACTATATGAAGCCAACCCTGAACCGTACCGATGCAAGATGGAGCCTCCGCACATAGTACGCGTGCTATTCCGAATCCGATGGATAACTGTATATTCGAGAGAAGACATGTTCCGCAGACTTGTTGTGTTGCCTGGCTACCGCGATTTCCAGATCATAATCCATTAGATTATTTTCTATGAAAATATATCAGAAATTTGGTGTACGCTATTTTCTCCAATACCGTCGAAGAACAGAGCACACAGAAGTAGCTCTCAACCAAACGCTACGCATTTGCGGGTAGATAATTGTTATATACCTATCTTGTAGTTCTCGCATTTTCCTTAACCTAATAACGTGTTCGTTTCTTGTGTTTGTATAATCCGGAGTTTGTCAGTATCTTCTTTAAATATCGATTTTAAGGTGAATCAATAGCCATTTGTATTTTTTGCCATAGTGTTTTGTTCGCCTACTTCGATTATAACCATAAAATACATTTTTACCTATAACTTATTTATTTGCAGTTCTATTTCAACATTTTTTACTGTAATCAAAATATTTGCACGCATGATCTACTGCCAAAAAATGATATGGCTGCCACAAGTAAGAAAAAGATTGGGAATCGGTCTGAACAAACGAAATGTCACGCCGGATTGTTATTAACAAAGACAAATCCCCACAACATTGCTTCACATTAAAATGGAACTATTTAAAACTGAAAAAATAATATATATATATATATAATATATATATATATATATATATATATATATATATATATATATCCATATCCATAAACTCGTTCCGGGTATTGTGTAGTGTTCTTTCTCCTCCATACTGCATTTTGATAACGATTCGGTAGAATCGCGTATACCATTGGTTCTCGTGATTCGAATTGACCTGCTGTCTTCATTTATTGTCGCTGTTATTCGTATATCCTTCACTTTCTCGTTTGTCGCTTTCTTTTTTGTTGTTGATTTCTCCATTTTTCTGGTGGTCATTTCCTTAAAAATCGTTTTCCAAATATCAAATATCCGGTAGCCTTTGTGCATTGTCTCTTTTATTTAAGTTTTCTGGGAGTTTTTCAGTGTCAATTGCTTTCCTTATTATTCGATTTGTTTTATATTGTATGTTGGCTATCGTTTTTGTGTTTTTTGAAAATCAATGATATACTGCTTACATGTTGTGCGAGAGGTGAAGTGGGTTGGTTCTTTTACACAGCGTTGATGTGGTTCTCTCTTCTCATCTTCTCTCCGCGTCTGCTATATGTCTGGATACTGTTATCAACGTTTTTATCACCGACTGTGGTTGTGCCGGGTGGTGATGAGATTCTACACTGAGATATCAAGAGATGAGGAACCTTAAAACAGCACTGCTACAGAATATTTTCACCGAAGGAAATATAAAAGGAGTCAAAAAATCAACACAACCAAAAGAAAACGAGAAGGAAGGACTGATATCGAAGGCGTAGTTACCATATATAAAAGGCACCACCGACAAAATAAGCAAGGTAATAAAGAAAAACAAAATTGTAACGCTTTTTACCACCCACAGAAAAATCGGAAATATTTTACAAAAACCGAAAATAAGAACAGGATTAGAACAAAGGGTGTACGAGATACCGTGCAAAGATTTTCCACAAATCTATATACATATTCCGAAATGTTTTAAGTCAAATCATATTCAACCTTTCAAACCAAAAATTTTAGACACACTGCAAGAAGGCGACAAAGTGAAGCGTTTGGAATAGTGTTTATATGCGCAACTTAAGCAATATACATTTTTTTTAAATGTTGTTTACGGACGAAACCACTTTCGCTACAAATGGAGTAGTATCGTCATACCCAAAAAAATCAAAGTGCGGTGTGGAATACTGAACGAGTGAATTATTGGTGCTTTCTTTTTTGAGGAAAACTTAAACGCACAGAACTGTTTAGCATTTTTAAACACAAGCTTGTGGGAAGCCATTTACGTGCTTCCAATTAATGAACGATTTAATTTATTTTTATTAATTCATTTAGATGGGTGTTCAGTTCATTATGCCATAGCTGTGAGGCAGTGGCTTAACGAACATTTTCCAAACCGATGGATAGGCTGCGGTAGTCCGTCAAAGTCTCCAGACCTTACATTTTTAGGTTTCTTTGGGTTGTAGCTCAAACCATGTTAACGCAAAAAAATGTTCCACCAGTTTACCATATTTAGCTTAAAATTATCTATGAAAGGTGTTTTTGAAACTTTTTATTTTAAATATTGCACGAATAATGAGCAATTGGAATTATGACGGTTGTGAGTATTTTTCGAATATCTCAATAGGCTAACAAAATTGTTACATTTTCTCATCGCCATTAGATTCCCCTTTAAATTCGACCCACTTTGCTCTTTAGCACTTAAACACACACACACACACACACACACACACCCGCACACACACACACACACACACACACACACACACACACACACACACACACACGCACACACGCCACACGCACCACGCACCACGCACGCACCGCACACACGCACGCACGCACACGCACACACGCCACACGCCAACGCACACAGCCACACGCAACGCGCCACGCCACGACACGCGCACACGCCACATAGCGCACGCGCACACGCAACGCGCACGCGACACGCGCACACGACAGCGCCACGCGCACCGCCACACACACGCACACACCACACGCACACGCACACACGCACCACGCACGCACACGCACACGCACACACGCACACGCACGCACACGCACACACACGCACACGCACGCGCACGCGCACACGCGCACGCGACACGCGCACTGCGCGCATACCGCGCACACGCACACGCGCACGCGACACACGCACACCCACACGCACACCACACGCACACGCACGTACACACCACACGCACACACACCACACACACACGCCACACCACACAAAATATATATATATATATATATATATATATATATATAAGTTCAGAATTACATGAAGATTTAGAATCCGGCAAGAAAATTGACCATTGTTAGTTTCCAATTTATTGAGAAAATCTGAAAATCGTTAAAATTTTCAATCAACGTTTTCTCGTTAGTTATTAAAAATACAGTAAAATCTTAAAGAGGTTTTTAATAGATAATTTTAAGATTAATTAGATGCATTACTCAAAAATTTTAATCAATGCCTTTTGAGTTACAACCCTAACTTACCTTTTTTAAAATAGCAACCATAAGCGAATGTTAGCTTATTAAATTCCTTACTTTTAATCTTTTTAATCAGCAAAACTTCAAAAATTAAAAAAAAATTATTGAATGAAATACATTGTTATGGCTATGATAAAACAACTGAAAATCGTCCAGTAAAAACAATAGTTTAACGCATTGTCAAATACCATTAAGTTTAATTATTGCATTTATCAATCTTAATAAGTTTGTTTTGTTTTGATAAGTACTGTAGAAGTGCGATTAGAAGAGTTTCTAAAATGCCACAGCAGAAAGAAACGACATGTGGTTGTGCTACTATGCATGCGAAAGTGATTCGGACAGAGTTTCTGAGTTATACTTTTAAACTTATACGGAACAACGTCAACCGAACAAGCGTATTTTTGGTAAAATGGAAGAAAATTTAACAATGTATGGATCCTTTACCAAACCAAAGGATGCGACAAAAAATTTTAACGTTGAAACTGGAACCAATGTTGTGGCATATTCAGATTTCAAACCAACTGCGTCTATTAGGGAAATAGGTATGGAGTAAAAAGAAGAATCAAGATTAATTTTAAAGAAATATGGGCGAAATCCATATCTCCACCACGTGGGAAATACTTTATATCCAACTGATTTACAGAGAAGACTAGAATATGCTAATTAGTTTATTCGAAATTTTGAGACAGATAAAAATTTTTCGTATAAATCCTTTTCACCGATGAAGCAAAATTCACTAACAATGGAATTTTTAATAAAAAAAACATGTTGTTTTTTTATGATTGTGGACCTGAACAGGCTAAATTTGGCATATCGTGCTAAAGCACTCAGGAACACTTAGGAGGATGGATAATGAATTGCCAATAGATGCCTATGAACAGCTACCATAAGTTTTCCCATATCATAAGTGAGAGGAAAACAGGAACTAGGGAGGTCATTCCAGAGTTTAGAAGCCGTGTAGAAAAATGTGGATTGCGCCCGTTTGGTACGACAAGTGGAGATTTGTACTGCATACTGATGATGTTAATGGGCGAACCGAGTGTTTCTCGAAAAGATAGACCGAGATGGTATCAAAGAATATAATTCAGCAGCACAATAACCGTTGTAATAACGATAATACAACGAAAGAGCTGAAACCATCCTTCTATGCTCAAGGGACTGTACGTGAGAAGTAAAGGACGGGTCATTTATAATCCTAATCGCTCTCTTTTGAATACGGTCAACGATATCGAGCGTATTGCACTAACAGAGGTGAGAATTATATTCAGATGAGGCCGAATTTGGGCCTTATACAGCAGAAGGAGTTGTCGAGAGGTAAAGTGCTGCTTAAATCTGTACAAAAAGCCTATTTTACGAGCAGCTGTTTTGATAGCTGACAGAAGATAGTCAACCCATGAGAGATTTGAGGACACAGTCATACCCAACAGAGTGATAGAGTCTGAAAACTTAAGAACTGAGCCATTCATACTTACAACAGGAAATGATCGATCTTTTTTGACGGACACAAGGCAACACTGAGTTTTGTTAGCATTAAATTTAACTAGATTATTGCTTCCCCATTCGAGAATACGTTGAATGTCTTCGTTGATTGAATTTGAAATTTCAGCTTTAATTCCTTGATTTGACATAGAAGGGGGATTATCACTATGAGTAGACTGAGGTGAACTACAGTGAAGAGTGCTATCGTCCGCAAAGCAATGGATGGGGTTAGTTGTTGAAGAAATAAGGTCATTTATGTACAGCAGAAAAAGTGTAGGCGCTATAACGGATCCCTGTGGTACGCCCCCGTTAATGCTAACTTCTTTTGAAAAAAAGCCATCAACTACAACACGTATATATGTGTTTTGGTCTGCAGAAAATCCACGTTTCACAGAGGAAAAGCGGGATGAACAAATGTTATGTAAATGTTTGATGTGAAATTCTTGGTACAAAAATCTTGGGATCTTTTTTCTACAACGAAAATTTGAACGAAGTTTACGAAAGATTTTTAATTACCAATTTGCAAGAAATGCTGGATAATGTACCTTTGAATACAATTCGCAATCTACAATACTTTCAACAAGATGAGCTCCAGCACATAACTCGATTAGAATTACGTGAATGAAAGATTTCCAAATACAATTGCAACACGTGGTACAATTTTTTGGGCCCACCGGATCTTCCTTTTGCGTGGAACAATAAAAGACAAGGTGTACAACGAAAAACCAACTGATATAAATAATTTAAAAGAAAATATTTCTATTGCTATTAATTCTGTAAGAAAAGCCACGTTACGAAAAGTTCAAAACAACATTATTAAACGTTGTTAATTTTGCGTACTACGTAACGGCGGTCACTTTGAAACTTTGTTTTGATCTAGAATTGTGTTAAAATTAAACATTATTAATTGTACAATTACTTTAAAATTAGAATATTTCCCGTCGTTCTTGTTTTATTTTTGACGATTTTCAACCGTTTTATCGTCACCATAACGAAGTATTTAATTAAATGATTTTTTTTTTAATTTTTGAAGCTTTGCGGATTATTATTAAAATTAGATATACAAAACTTTATATCGTTGAAATCAGAAAAAAATAAGGAATTTAATAAGCTAACTTTCGCTTATGGTTGTTATTTAAAAAAAGGTAAGTTAGGCTTGTAACTCAAAAAGCAGTGATTAAAAAAATTGTTTGAGTAGTGCATCTAATTAATGTAGTAATAATAACCTATTTTGTTCAAATAATAATTATTTTTAAAACTCAAATTATGATGAACATAATTTTAATTTTTCAGGTACTTCGAAGTACCTGAAAAATTAGAATTATTTTCACCTAATTAATCTTAAAATTACCTATTAAAAATCTCTTTAAGATTTTATTGTATTTGTAATAACTAACAAACCAATGTTGTATGGGCAACAAAGTTACCCATACATCTTAGTGAGATTTTTGCCACCCTGTATAGCAATCAAAATTTTTTATTAAATTTTTTTGTAGGATTAGCAAATATGAAAGTTTAGAAGTGCTAATGTAAATGAAATTTTTAGAACATCGTTCACGAAATTTTAGAATAGTTGAATAATATATATACTATTTATTTGAAAGTAACAGAATTATTTGTAATAATTTTAATTGAAAAAGAAATATAAACGTATGACTGTAATTATTGCATATTGAATCAGTTGGTAGTAAGGGTGTTTTTAAAGCTGTAACAGGATGCAAGAATATACGAAAAATTCCTATAATTAAAATTTCGGCCTATAACTCGAAAACAAAAAATGATTTGAAGTTTCGATATCATTTGTTTAATAAAACAAGGTCTCGAGAAAGTGTCATTTGTTTTTCTCTAACTTTGTTAGTAGAGTCCTACATCTTTTATAAGATCGATCATCTTGGCCGCATTGAGCAATCGTACAAAATTTGATAAAATTGAAAAAATCCAAAATAAATAATTCTCAATTAATTTATAATACATTGGAAACATGTTCATTAAATAGGTACAAGGACAACGCGTAAAATACTCAAACAAGCTATTCTTAGAGACTGCACAATGGAATTCACATTAAAAGATACATTATTATTATATTTTCAATCATTTGTTTATAAAAATAAAGCTCAAATAATGTAGTCGTAAACTGTTAGTTTCACAATATTGGCCTATTAGGTATGGAAATTATGGTCTGACAATTTAAAACTGGGAAGTACAGTGATCGGAGATTACTTTCGAACCGGTAAACTTTACCAACTGTGTAAGTTGATAAAGAACTTGTAACCGAATGTGGAAATGTATTAATATGTATTCGTGTGGTAATTCAATTAAGTATAAAGCAAATTTAAAATTTTAATTTAGTTCATTTTCCTTATTACTCCAATTTTCTATATACTAAATAAGGAAGAAGGTCGTTCATTATTTATGATTTATACAAGGTCCGCCAAAGGAAACGGTTTTACTAATTATTATTGATTTAGGTTAACAGCTCATTTAAATTTTTAATAAACATTGTATTAAAAAAATCCGTATTATTGTAATGTTTACAAGAAAAGTCAATTATGTGACTACAAACAATCATTTTTCAAATTTTCCGTAACGGAATCTTTCATATAGAGCGCAAATTGTTATGGCGAAAAGTTTAATTGATGTATTCGTATATGTCGTTAACAGAAAAATTAAGTTTAGAAAAATATTTTACGCATTTTATCTAATACAAAAGAATTCCATATAAGGGTGTAACTCCTTCATTTAAAATGCAATATTAAACAAAGAAATAAAAATAA
Source organism: Vesta saturnalis (assembly GCA_036346205.1). Taxonomy (NCBI): domain Eukaryota; kingdom Metazoa; phylum Arthropoda; class Insecta; order Coleoptera; family Lampyridae; genus Vesta; species Vesta saturnalis. Next base: position 1,928,557 of record JARFJB010002154.1, on the reverse strand, counting down.
AACGGCCGTCGGGTTTTTATCAGATTATATCAGCATACAGTAGCCTGTAACTAATTGCTTGGAAAAATGTCAACTCTTAAAACAATAGGGTCCTTTTGTGATTGATAAACGTCATTATTGTGAAAAATATAAGCTTTTAGTATTATATTTTCAAACTTGTAGTGTTGACGTGTCTATATATCAGATCTTTTTCTTGACAATTGACTGATAAGTTATACATTGATATCTTGAAGTGAAAATTGCCCCCCTCTTCCTCTATCCCGAGCTATAATTCAAATATTCGACTTTTAGTCGATATGTGACTTAAGTAACATATCTATCAAAAATTAAAATGAAATTTTTGTAAATAAATGAACAACTGCGTCATAAGGAATACATTACCTTTTCTAAGATTTAATTTCTATAACCTCGCAGGTTGACAGTAATAAACATGGCATTAAATAGCGCACATTATGTTCTAAACACAGCAGACATAAAGTTTCCTATTGCATTCCTATTATTTCCGTAATTGTAAGCATCACGATTGCTTCAGACTAAGATTTTCACGACCGCTATTAAAGTATATCCTCAAACCGTAAATAATTCACACTTTATTTCTTTAATATAAAGCAATTGCACATTTTAAATTGGTGTTTTGGATAAACCACAGTACGAATTTATTACCTTTTTCATTTTTTTGTCCCAAATGTAAGCTCAAAGTAAATGATTTCTGTTAACCATAATTTTCTGTACTATAACACAAAATTTAATTATGTGTAAAATAACGGATTGACTTCTTCACATTTATTGGTAAATGTTAATACAATGATTATAAATATACTTATCTTCACAAATATCGATATTATGGATAATACTTGTAAGGTGGATGTTCAAGAATAGAATAGAGGGTAACTAGAGGAAGTAGACTTTAGTCTCTATACAGGGTGTATTTTAAAATCACCGACAAACGAAAACTGGAGATTCTATGATTCAAAATAAGACAAAAATTATCATAAACGCTTTTCCGAAAATGCTTCCTAACCGAGATACAGGTTGATTAAAAAATAGTTTTTAAGATTTTTAAGATTCCTCAAAAACTACAAAAGATATTACACTAAGATTTGGTACACTAAATGTCTAATTAAGTACAATTAATCAGGTGAGTTTATGTCAACTGGCTCCATCCAGTGGCGTAGAATATGTAAGTAAAAAAAACGCACGTCCGTGCTTTTTTGAAGAAACATTTTTGTTAAATTCGACATTTAATTCTGCAAATAAAATCATACTTAGTATTTTTAGATTCGGCACCTGTTTTGAAATATTTTGCATTAACATAAACGACTACATTATTCAGTAATAACCAATTAAATAAATCAGAGATTGCTTTGGATTTCACAGTTACGTATCTTATGTTTGCTAAAATAGTTTCATTTACGCGTGTTTTGTAATTCATTGTTTGTGTCTAATTACTGTGAAAAATGAATTATTCCAAACGAGAATTGGTCGATATGCATTTATGTTATGGTAATACTAATTGCAATGCTCGTGCAGCTGCTCGACTTTATTAACAAAGATTTCCAAATATCCACATCATACTTCGTTTAGAACCGTTCATCGTAACTTGTTAGAGTATGGAAGTTTAAAGGAAAAGAAGAATTCCGGAACAAATTTTAGATAGAGTTTATGAAAATTCATCAATAAGTACGCGTGAGTTAGGTTTAGAATTTGGTGTGTCGCATAGGAAGTCTTGGAAAGTTTTGAGAACAAAATTTACATCCCTTTCACCTACAAAAGTGCATGCATTATTGCCTGCTGACGATCCTCGTCGAATGAATTTTTGCGAATGGTTTTAATAAAATGCTGAAGATGTACAATCTGTTAGAAACTTATTGACCACTGATGAGTGTATTTTTTCCCGAAATGGAATAATAAACTTGCATAATTCCCACAAATAGTTAGATGAAAATCAGCATCCAACTGTATTACAGCTCACCAACATAGATTTAGCGAAAATATTTGGATAGGTATACTAAACGATCTCTAATCGGACCTATCCGTTTTCCTCAAAGACTTACTGGCGAATTCTGTTTATATTTTTGAGAGAAGATTTGCCAGAATTGTTTGACGACGTACCCTTAGATGTTAGAATGAACATGTGTTTCATGCATGATGGTGCACCACCATTCTACACGAAACGTCAGAGAATTTTTAAATGCATGGTTCCCTGGACGCTGGATTGGACGAGGAAGTGAAGAAGCGTGGCCAGCACGATTTGGAACCATTGGATTTTTGTGTGGGGTATCTGAAAACTCGTGTCTATTCTGTTTAAATTGATAATCGAGAGCAACTTTGGAATCGCATACAGATGGCATGCGATGAGATTAGGCTATGCCACAAATTTTTAGCGTGTTAGGTTTCATTTGCTAAGAAGAATACAAGCTTGCATTCAAAGGAAGAAGGACGTTTTGAACAATATGTATAAAAATAATTCTTATTTTGTTTTTGATTTCTTCAATATCTCTTTAATAATGTTCCTAATAGTTAACTGCGTTATTTTTTGTAAAATAAAACAAATTTTGATTTTTATTGAATAATGTGGTCGTTTATGTTAATGCAAAATATTTCAAAAACGGGGTGCCGAATCGAAAAAATGCTAAGTATGATTTTATTTGCAGAATTAAATGTTGAATCTATCAAAAAATATTTCTTAAAAAACCAGGGGCGTGCGTTTTTTTTTACTTAAACTGATTAACTTAAAATATTCTACGCCACTGGATGGAGTCAGTTGACTCAAACTCACCTGATTAATTGTATTTAATTAGACATTTAGGTGTACCAAATCTCAGTCTAATATCTTTTGTAGTTTTGTGGAATCTTAAAAACCTTAAAAAGTATTTTTAATCAACCTGTATTTCGGTTAAAGCATTTTCGGAAAAGCATTTATGATAATGTTTGTCTTATTTTGAATCATAGAATCTCCAGTTTTCGTTTGTCGGAGATTTTAAAATACACCCTGTATGTTTGTTACTTGATTTTATTTTTTTATGATAATTTTTTTGAATGCAAAAAAAATCTGTCAAGATTTGTCAATAAATTTGTATGAAAAGCTAGAATTATTCTATTATATAGTCACATAGTACGGCACGAGAGTACATTGTTGATGGTCCTTCGAGTTAAAAATGGACGCAGATATGGGTGTTATAACAAGAAGGGAATTTTCATTGATTGCCTGACAAGCTGCAGCTAGAGAAGGCGGAGAAGATAACAAATGGAGAAAGCGACCAACAAGATGCTGTTCAAGAGATAGCAGGACCGGTAGTCGTAAATAATGAATGCTGTTGTTCACGGAACAGCATAAAATCTTTACAATGAACTAACGTTCAAAGTCTAGGCGATTTGGGAAGTGATCCAGGTAGTCGTCGAGCGGCAAAGCAAAAAATTAACGGACGAAAAAATTTTAGAACTGAAGAAGAAATAAACATGAAAAGTTAGAGACAGAAAAATATGATACAGAATAGGCTCAAACTACAAAAATTGATCATAGATGAAGAATAAAGAAAAGTATCAATAGCTGAAGGTATGAATAGTAGTAATATAGTCTCAGGATACATTATCAGAAAGTAAGTGGCAAATTGTTGTAATAATAAAGTGCAGCAGAAATACCAGGAATTGATGGTGAAGAGACAAATACAAAAGTAAGTCAACTTAAAATAGATAATACATTTAAAACATTTTGACTAGACAAGGTATTGATAAACAATTACCGATATTCACGGGATTTTCAAAGAATGGCCTACATTTTTAATCAATTTGAATGTAGCACAGAATTGTTACTTGACCGACGAAGAAAACATATATCGATTAAGTAAATGTTTAAAGGCGAGGACAGATGAGCCGTAGAAGGATTGTTAATTTCAGGAAAATCTTTAAATAACATTTTAAAATTCTGACAAATAGATTTGGCAGACCAGAGTTCATAGTTAGGAGGCTAGTGAAAAGTCAGGTGCATGCCTTAGGTCAAAACGAATGATTTTCAAATCTGTTAAATTTTTCAGACACTATTCAAAATCAGTTGCCACGTTCAGTCGCTCAGCATGAACAATTTTGACGTGCCCGCAATTACTGCAGAAATAGTACAGAAAATGCCGTTTTCAATGCAGATGACATGGGAGAAGAGGATAGGCAAGCAAATCAAGCACGAGCTACGCTTTCGAGTTTTCAAGATTACATTGCAAACGAAACAAAAGAGCCAGCTTTGTACAATCAATGATTCCTATAAATAATACAAGCGTAAATATAACATTATTAACCACTAAAGATAAAGTAGAAACAATCAAAGAAATCAGATAAAATGTAAATATTGCAACTTCCAACAGAATTTAGATAAATGCGAAAGATTTAATCGTATAACTTGTTCAGAAAAATGGAAATTTGTAAAAGAAATGATCTGTGTTTTAGTTGCCTAAAGGTGCACATAATAACACGTTGTATGAAAAAGAAAGAGTGAAAATTGATGGATGCACTAAATATCATCATCCTTAGCTATAATGAACTATGTACAATGGAAAAGCTAGATCATTTCTATTCAAATATAATTACGTTAGATGTAGTTTACGAAGCCAGAACGAACAGTTACATGCGTCAAAAATTGCACAAATTATAGTCATTTTAAGAATAGCTCCGATAAAAATTGTAAAAGATGGCTAAGAATGGCCAATCTACGCGCTTTTGATGAGGTTCGACTATTACTCTGATGGACGGTAATTAGCAAATGAATTAGATCTAAGGAGAAAAAACCAGTTTATGGATGAAATGGACAGATAAAGATAGTAGAAAAGATGTAGAATGAAAACTAAAGTTCGATATGTAGCAAGCGGTACACTAGGCATCTTTAACTAATGTGTTTACGTTAAAAGATATGGATTTGCCAATCCAGACTGTAAATATTAGCAAATTTAAAGAAAAATGGGAACATCTGAAACATATTGAAGTACAGAGTTATGTTAATGTAAAACCACGTTTATTAATAGGTCAAGATCACTGGTACCTTATAGCTACGAGAGAGCTGATAGAAGGGCCAAAGAATGTACCGGCGATTTCCAGAACCAAGCTAGGTTGGGTAGTACATGGAAATGTAAAACTGCTCGCCGGAAGGATAAACAACAGTATTCTTCACATAAGACACCAAACCCACGATGAGTTGGATGAATTAAATAATATGGTAAGACACTTTTTTTCAATTGAATCTTTAGGAATTAAGATACCTGCAAAACCTTTAATGTCTAAAGAAGACGATAGGGCTTTAGATCTAGTTGATAAGTTTGCGCGACGTATAGGTGGTAGATGGGAAACAGGCCTTCTGTGGAAAGACGATGGTTTGGATTTACCAGATACGAAGCCTATAGCAATGCAGTTTACGATAAATTGAAAGAAGAATGACCATGGATGAAAAGTTTGCAGATTTATATAAAAGCCAGATAGAAGATAATATAAAAAAAGGATATGCAAGAAAGCTGAGTAGAGAGGAGATAGAGAAGCGTACAACTAAAGTATGGTATTTACCACATTTTGGAGTGGTAAACCTTGTTGGCCAGAAATTTGCAAAATGTCGGCTTATAACACGATCTTGAAGAACCCCAGTTAACAATTCTTTAACTGGTCGGTAAATATGCGGAGGTGCTCCATCCTGCATAAAAATCATGTTTTCAACTCCTTCGTACGCGTTTTGCAACTGTGGAATTACATAATCCCTTAACATTTGCAGGTTTCATTCACCAGTAATTGTTGCAGACAGAGCTACCCCATTCTGTATTTCCTCGAAAAGTATGGACCAATGATGAGCTTAGCTGTGAAACCGCACTAAACGATGACTCTTTTGTCATGAAGACCTTGCTGAACGATTTCACGTGGATTTTCTGTTGACCATATTCGTCAGTTTTGAGTATTCACCCCACCATTAAGAGAGAAATGGGCCTCATCTGTCCATAAAATACGGGATAACCATTCAAGTTCAATTTCCATCTGACCCTGTGTTTGTAAAAAGAAATCGTACCTAAGAGCCAAATCCGCTTCCTTTAATTCAAGCAGCAGTTGCAGCTTATGGGGACACATTTTTAGGATTAAAATATCTCTTCAGAATTACTGGGTTAGGACTCGTAGGACGAAAAAAAACGGTTTTACCATTTTTTTTTGTCCTACGAGTCCTAACCCAGTAATTCTGAAGAGATATTTTAATTAATTAAGGGCTGTCAATATCAAACATAGTATTTTTAGGATTTTTCGTAAAATTTTCCAAACCGTGGTGCATGGCATTTGCAATCGTTTTGATATCGCATTCATACTGATGATTCCGCGCGGATTAGTATTGGCTACGTTTTGATTTTACTGAAGAACTTCTGGAGCTTGGACATCACTCATCCTTGATCTTCCTGATCTCGGAAGGTCAGCTACAGGCCCTGTTCTTTCAAGTTTCGCTAATCAAATGACGGTACACCTTCATTTGGCCTTCAATTTTGTGTACAGATTAGACACCGTTTTAATATTTCTACTGACTATTTTTATGTTGTATCCTTCAAAGATGTTAATAAGTTTAGGTGTAAGTGATCCAATATAGTGTATTCCATCAAATGTAGTAACTGTGAAAAAGTTTATATAGGCCAAACGGGTAGAAACCCCATAAAAGTGAAATACATAGAAACGTCCATTCTTGTGCCCAAAAACTTAACATGTACTGAATGAAAGACACGTGATGGATTTCGATAATACAAAAGTTTTGAAACGGGTTAGTTAGAGTATTTGTCCGTCAGTTTTATAAATGTATCACTAAAAGCAGGGTAGGTATATACGTTAATATTTGAATCTAATTGTTAATTATAAATGTTGGTATGGTGTTTTTAGTGTATATTAGTAGAGTTTATTGTAGTCTCACGATAGTAAGTGGTATAATTGTAATTTATTTGTAATATTTTAAAACTTTAACATTACAGGATATCTTTATGATGGAATAAAAGATTCCGAAAGCTCATATCAAACAGTGTTTTAAATAAATAAGCCTTAAAAGATTGACTGCAACCTCAGGTTTTCAAAAAAAATTTTTATGCAAAGAAGTATATACATTTATATATATATATATATATATATATATATATATATATATATATATATATATAAATTCAATTAAAAAGCAGGTGTTTCTTTTTTGGAAAAACGCTCGGACACGTCGATGGTTATTTTTTGTTGCGGTTCTTTTCATGGTAAACACATGTATACAGGGTGACCCAAAAGAAAGTCACTAAGAAGGTTTAATTTCAATTAAAAGTTACGTTAGGCACAATGCGTTTATCCATAACACAAATAATTGAAATTCTTATGATGTTTGGTTATGGTTATAGAGTGTGAACACAACAGGAGGTGTGTTTTATTTAATAACAATATCCGGATAGACTAATAAACCAATCAATAGTTAGCAAAATTGAAAGTAAGTTTCGAGATACTGGCTCTGTGGAAGATAAGCTGAAGACGTTTTGCGACCTATGAGGATAAAAAATAAATGTTTTACTAGCTGTACAAGAAAATCCATATACAGGGACCGCCATAAGGTTGGACACATCGCAGAATTTTTTATTTATGAAATTTTGAAAAACTCTATCGGCGGTTCGTTTCTGCATGTCTGGCAACCAAAAAATCCATTGTGATATTTGTCACGTGATCATAGATCGGGAATTTTGAAAAATGTTAACTGTGATGCCGATAAATGGGTTAAATTGACATGATATCGAAAAATTGTATTAAGAAAATGTATTTAGAATGCAACAAACACCCATACACCAATTTTCAACCAAATCAGAAAAAAAAATACGAAACATAAAATCTTGTTCTACATGGAAATAGTTTTAACAACACAAACTACATAATTTTAGGTATCTTAAACTATAAGGTGCACTGTAAAGAGCAATAATTTTCATCCTTATAAGCCGAAATATTTGATTTTTCAAAGCCATCTTATTAAATTAAAAAAATTGCTAATTTCAAATGCACTAACCAATATTAAATTTTATAAGGATAAATAATGTGTTGTTAAGTTTTAATTACAAATATTAGTTCGTTTACATTTTATTTACCGGTTATAAATATTAAATCAGCTCATGCGCTTCAATATACAGGGCATGAACACAACCAGCGACGAGGCTAAATTGTATTTTTTAAATCTTATTATCACAAATTGTCTATTTTACAAATATTTGATTAATTTTGACCTAAAATTATGTAGTTTATATTATTAAAACTATTTCCAGGTAAAACAAGATTTTATGATGTTTCGTAATAAAAGCAAAGGGGAATAAATAGTATTTTTTATTATTTTTTTTTTGATTTGATCGAAAATTGGTAAATGTGGTGCTTGTTGCATTCTAAATACATTTTCTTAATACAATTTTTCGATACTTTGTCAATTTGACCCATTTTTCGGCATCACAGTTATACATTTTCAAAATCTTCCAAATCTATGGTTATCTGATAAATGTCACAATAACATTTTTGGTTTGTCAGAGATGCAGAAGAATCCGACAATAGTAGTTTTTCTGAAATTTCAAAATAAAAATCTTTATCCATATGTGTCCAACCTTAATAGACGGTTACCTGAAATTCTGGAATGAATTGTGATTACGATATTTCTACTTCATCTGTAACTATCATGTTTTAATAATCAGAACAAATGGCATCCGTTATAAAATACATCTTGTAAGATCCTTAAATGAAGACGATACAATCCGACGAAGCAATTCTGTCAAATCCAAATGATATGTGCCACATTTCACCACCTGACTTTGAAGGTCAATATCTATATTTTCAGATGACATCTAAGCATTTATCATCCAACGGGCAATGTATAATAGACAAAGACCCCGCTACTGGGCAGAATCCGAGATGGATGAGGGAACACCCATACCCCATATCCCGAAAATATTCATGTTTTGGCAGGGATTCTCAAAAATCAAATCATTGAGCCTTACTTTTTTTGAACAGACTTTGAACGGTCCAAGATGCCTTAAATTTTTACAACTACATCTAATCCGCAGCTTAAGAGCTTTATTTCTAGTCCTAATAATCCAATTACGTATGAAGAAAATTTATGGTTCCAGCAAGATGGTGCACCACCGTATTATGCAGCTCAGGTTAGGCAATCTATCGATGATGTAGCATTTCCACCAAGCTGTCCGGACCGGATCTTAATCCTTCAGAATACTTTTTGTGGGGCCATCTAAAAAATGTATACAAAACTAGACTTGAAACGATTTCCGACTTAAAAACTAGAATCAGAAGAGGACGCGCTAATATTAGTCCAGAAACAATAAATATGGTTCAACAAGAATTTATCCACCGTTTGGAATACTGCCAGGCACAAGAAGGATTTCAATTTGCACATTTAATTTAGTAAATACCTTTGTTGTTACTTATTAAGTACTATGTTTCGGAAAATGTGTTGATAGTTGCCATAATCATCGTCTTGGTTACTGATACGTTCAGAAGTAAATTTTTCGATAACTGTTGAGTTACAGAATTCAAAAATAAAATTAAAATAAGTGTTTCTACTTGGGTCACCCTGTATACATGCATTTACCATCAAAAGAACCACAACAAAAAATAACAATCGGCTTGTCCGAGCATTTTTCCGAAAAAGGAACGAATTTATTCAACACTTTATGTACAGACTGTCCCAAATTCGAGGGCAGGCATGGGGATCTCGCTTATTATAAGAGATAGGATATAGGTTTAAATTCGGCACTTTTGCTAAATTCGATGCCGAGTAATAATCTGAAAAAAATTTTGAGCTAACTCTAATGGATTTGGTTTTATGCTCAAAAAACTAAAAATTTCGATTTTTGTTTTTCGCGTTTGGCTACCTTATTATTAGGAATTTTCAAAATTCGATTAAACATTATTAAGGCAATTTTTTACGCACAATACTAATACGGTCTTAAAAATATTATGCGACGTTTTGTTTATTCTGAACCATCATCAGGTTTATTTTTTCTTATTTTTATGGCGTTGGATGGAGAATGTTATGCTGATTTTAGCAATATATAACACTTCATGGTTTGATCGACTGCGAACTAAAATACTCTTAAATTAAAAACTAAATATTACATTATCACGATACCCATGAATCAAACAAAACTCAGGAGTTGGCTTTTGTCATGCCATTTTCTAATTGTAAAAAGGGTAATAACTGCAAGATCCTTCGTGTTAGTGCTTTAAAATTTGCAAGTTTCTTTAGAATGTTTTCAAATTCAGAAAAACGAGACATGATAAGGATATTTTAAAGCTGCAATAGAAATAGTGTCAGAGCAGAGCAAAGATATTTAGAGGAATATCCGGAGAGGCAGCAACCAAACCAGAGATATTTTTTAAAATTAGACCAAAATTTGCGAGAATTTGGATGTTTTCAGAAACCTCGAAATGCATATGGTAGCAGACTAGACAGAGATACCGAAGAAGAAATATTACATCAGGTACTATTTGTTAGTATTATACTAATTATAAGAATTTCCACTCACTTCACTGCTAATTTCAGCAGACATTTTTTTGGAGAGTTATGACTTTATGTTATCCATCTTAGGTTCAAGAAAATCCTTCAACATCTACCAGAGAAATAGAGCAAACTATTGAAGTGCCAAAAACGACAGTTTGGCGAGTGTTAAAGCAACACCGTTATAAACCATTTAAGTTACACGTTAGTCAAACTCTTCGGCCTGGGGACGATATGAGACGGTTGGATTTTTATAACCAACTTAATACCAAAATGCTGGAAAATCGCAACTTTCTCAATCAAATAATTTGGACGGATGAGTGCAATTTTTCCACTAATGGAATGTTTAATCGTAATAACGAGCACTACTGGTCCGTTGAAAATCCACGAATTAACAGGCAAATGCGAGGACAAGGCCACCGGTCCTTTAATGTGTGGGTTGGAATCTGGAAGGATAGGCTCCTTGGGCCAATTATTTACGAAGGTATCCTAACGTCACAACGCTACCTCGCATTTCTAACACACGAAATATCAGACCTTTTGGATGATGTTCCGCTTAAACGAGAGATGGACTCTCTGGTGGCAAATGGACGGAGCTCCTCCTCATAATGCTGCGATAATAAGTGGATATATTCACGGCGAATTTCCTGATAAATGGATGGGAAATAGGGGACCACGTAGGTGTCCAGCAAGAAGTCCAGATTTAACCCCTTTAGATTACTTCCTCTGGGGCTATTTAAAAAATATAATTTATAAGACGCCACCACAAAATATAGAAGAACTCCAGAATAGGGTTGTTAATGAACTTCGTCAAATTCCCAGGCGAACCATTCAAAGAAGCGTAAACAATTGTAGAAGAAGAATTCGTTACTGTATTCAAGAAGGAGGAAACTTGTTCGAACATTTATTATAATAATTTTTGTTCGTTTGTCTGTGTAATTATTTTGTTGTTACCTATCGATAAATTTGCGTTGTCGCTATTATGACTGTGTTACATAGACATACTTGTTTGAGTTGTTTGTTAATGTTTTTTTTAATTGTTTAAATGTTTTTATATTTTTTTGGATGTTCTAACGAGTTTAACAAATTAAATAAGTAGAACTACTGTAATTATTCCTTTCTGGATCCAAGAAGGCGGAATCTTGTTCTTCGTATTTTTCTCATTATTTTAGTTCGCAGTCGATCAAACCATAAAGTGTTATATATTGCTAAAATCAGCATAACATTCTCCATCCAACGACATAAAAATATATCTTAACCCCCATAAGAAAAAATAAACCTGATGATGGTTCAGAATAAACGAAACGTCACATAATATTTTTAATACCGTATTAGTATTGTGCGTAAAAAGGTGCCTTAATAATGTTTAATCGAATTTTGAAAATTCCTAGTAATAAGGTGGCCAAACGCGAAAAACGAAAATCGAAAGTTTTAGTTTTTTGGGCATAAAACCAAATTCATTCGAGTTAGCTCAAATTTCTTTTCAGATTATTACTCGGCATCGAATTTAGCAAAAGTGCCGAATTTAAACCTATATCCTATCTATTATAATAAGCGAGATCCCCATGCTTGCCCTCGAATTTGGGACAGTCTGTACACACTGCATATTACTCACTCATTGCACCTACTATTATTTCATAGTATTATTATTAACGTTCGTATTCAATGTTAACATTACTCTAGTATAAAAATTGTTCAAATTTTTCATTCTTGGGCGACTTTTATTGTAAGGGGGTCGGTTGGTAACACTTACTTCCAATTACGTCATAATATATCACTAACTTTTTAAGACAAAATTTGGATTATTTTTTTCATTGTCATTACAAACTTGATAATAGCTTTAACTTAAGCTAATAACGCCCATTATATGTCGTACGTTATGTTGTGAAATGAAAAGTTTTTAATTCTCTATAGACAACTTTATTGACTATCAAAAAAAATTATCATACGTTAATACAGGGTAATGTATAATAAATAGTACTGCAGGGATATAGTTTCAGAAATATTCTTGTAGACTAGTTAAAACACAATTATTTACGATTATTACTATTCCACTGCATATGGTTACCATGTTTGAATAATTAAAAGTAAGTTATACCTGCTTTTCGCAAATTTAGTAATGTAATTAAATTATAAATAAATTTATAGATGCATTCATTGGCAAGTATATGAATTCACTAAAATGAAATGTCACCGCATTCTGCAATTGTCATTACACTTTCGCATAAAGTTTTGCACTACTTCTAATTTTGAACATTGTAAATTTGTTATTCCAGTAATGATTATTATTTAGATACGAAATAGTAATGAACAAATTTACACATTTCAATTTTTTGTGATTTCTATAATGCAAAAAAATATACGATATTCGAAGGCAAAGTACCTTAAAAAAGGAGAACTAACTGTTATATGGTAATTACCGATCTTATATCGTAATATATGAACGTAGGTACATTGCCAATCTAGTGAAGTTAGCAACATTTAACATAAAAGTTTTTATGCTTTGACAATTTCATTAACGTTAATTCCAAGCTCACGTTTTTTTTCCAAAGGTTTGAAATGACTTTAACTACATATAAAATTAATATTAATAATAAAATTTTCAATATTCATTAAGGTGATATTTTATACAATTTTTTTGAAAAACATTTTTACCCATATACTAAAACATGTTTTTATAAAAACAAATATTTTAAAAATTAATGAGTATGGTATTCTAACATACAATCAGCTCTTTGATAGATTTTAATGTACTTTTAACTTTTTTTATACTAATTTAGCTAATTTACAGCTAAATTATTCTGAAGATCACCGATTACACATGTAACTTAATGTCTAAAAACGTAAATGTCTAATTAACACAATCTAAAACTTTTATGTTCCTTTAATTGAACCGATTAACCAATTATTATGCCACCCAAATAACCAAATCAAATTTTATGGTTCAAGATGTTCGTACTTTAACTTAAAACTTATGCTAATGGCTTTACTGATATTGTAAACCTACTTTAATAACCACAGAAGGAAATTACACGTTAGTGTAAGTTTTACAGTCGTTAATTGAAATTCATTTTCGAAAGTGAATATTCATTTTGTAGATATCGAAGTAATTTTTACTGAGACTTTTGTGTTCTTATAGATTAGCTTTAGACACGTGTTGAGTTCAAAAATGGCTGCAACTCGAGGTGGTTTCACCAGAACGCACCCGGAACGGGTCAAAAATCTCGTTTAGTTCAAATATAATACATAAGTCTATGTGGCCCCAAGAAAGTTCTACCGACGGCTTGGGTCCACATTTTGACAGCAAAAATTACATTTGCTGCGTATTATGGTAATAATAGTCTCACTGGATCTAAAATTAGTATCTGCTCCTTGCAAACTCAAGAGCACACCCCGGGATTGGGTTAAAGATTTACAAAAAAAGAACGTAATACACAGGTCTAATGATCACACCGGAACAACTCCAAAACAGTTATAAACTTGCTCGTGCTTAAGTTAGTCCGATTTTATGGCTCGATATACCAGTATCTTTAATAGATCAAAAGTATTCATGTCGAGGGCCAGAGTACCGAAGCCTGCAGAGATGAACAACTTTTACCAACTGCCATCTCCTTTGTTTGATCACGTGGATATATAGATATTAAACACAAAGAAAAAAATAAAACAGACAATTATAATAATCATAATATATACGTGTACATATTAAAAAGAAAAAAGAAGATTAAGAAGAAGAAGATTAGGTGTGCTCAAAGGAACGAAGTTCAGTCGTACAAAAAAAACAATTTTTTTCCGACTATACTACCCCTTAATCCCAAATACTTAAATTACTACCTGCTCATTAGGAAATGGAGAACACGCGATTTAAGGTTTTGGGAAAATAAACATTCTAGTGTTAAATAACTACACTACTCAATCATGAACGTAATTCTTCCACATCTCTCCCTAGTAGAACAGTATTACAATTGGGTAGGTTAATTTTACATTACGATGCTAAATCACACATGTGATGGGTAAACTGTTATGCTACCTGTACATTATGGCAAAGTTTAAGATAAAAAGTACGTTTTAGGTTGGTGGATCTCTGACGAAAAAGATCGAGCGTTTTAAATACATTATACCAGAAGAATCAGAAACAGCTTTGTAATATACAAATTGAAGGCCGCTAGATCGACTCTATACTATTTCAAAAGAAATGTCTAAAATGTACAAGGGAATGTGGATACGAATGGCAGCACAACAATCAGTTTGTAACAGCTCATTGTGTAATGGGAGATATTGAAATCGAGTTATGCAATTTTCACCATTTTACAGCTGCTATCTTAATTTATGGAGAAAGAAATTCGGATTTTTGGATCGCACTGTTAACATGAACCAAAAGATAAGAACGATTCTACAAAGAATTTGACGAGAAACAACAATCATTTTTAGAAGAATGTAATTTTTACAAAAACCTGAGGGTTACTTTTCGAAAATCTCCATATTAAGGAAAAACCAAGTTTTACAGAAAAAAATAATTTTAATATTACTGGATTTTAATAAACTTTTTGTTTCATAACGCCATCTACGAACGCTCTGGATGCACATTTATATTAAGAAGTTTAAGTCCAGGAGATTTTCAAGTAGGAGATTGAAAGTATCTGAGAAACAACCCAGAAAGTAAGGAGGAATAGAATACATTTTTGTGATAATCGAAACTTTTCAAAAAGGCATTGGACTGTTTTATCACGTTTGTGAGAAAACCAGATAATATTTGATTGAATGATGAGACCCTATTTATTTCCAAGAAGATGTCTGCCACTTTAGAACCTAGAGCGGTTAGAGTAAAAATGTTTCGGTTTATGATCTGACATGGAATCCGATAGAGCCATAATAGGCTTGAACTGGATAAAACGGATAGAAATATTGTTAAACACATGATGCTACGGGTTTGGTTTAGAAAGGTTGTTAGGTAGAGCAGAGATAAAGAAAAGGAGACACGATGAACCCATAAAATACTTGTAGAGGTTTGACATTAAGAACACATTACCGATTTTCTACTTTGAGTAATAAAATCAAAAGGTTTTTTGGTGTACGAAAGACCGTACGAGGCAGTGTCACAAATTTTCCCAAATGCGTATAGATTGAATCAGCCGAAGAATACGGAGAAAACGAAATACAAATTGTCAAAATGTCAAATGTCAGGAAGGGACGCGATGTATGTAATACCGGTCGCGGTTCGGGCTGACTGCAACCTAATCAAGCTAGTACTTTTGAGTTGAATTTGGATTTAATATTAGGTTGTGTTAACCTATGTGAATGAATTAGTTTTGTTTTTTTATCCAGTCATTTTGTCGATACAAAAACAAAGGGGGGTACTGTAACAAGAGTAATTAAAGTCTAGTTACGTATTTTAAACCTCAGTTAATGGATGGGAGTAAAATTATTATTTTGTTAATTTTCGCTTGATTCATATGATTAGCATTAAAGAGATCACTGCTAAATAAATACGGCATTATTTCTTTGAACTAAAACGGATAGAAAAAGTCAAAAACCTTACGAATATAATATTGTAAGAGGAAATGTTTGGCACCATTGATTACTTGTTATTAAAAGGTCGTACCGATAATTTGTGTAAATAAAGCATATATTTCAAAGAGCACGAAATGTTCCATATTAATTTCTAGTTAGCCATTAGATCCAAAAAAGGTGGGTCTTAGCACTTCCACACGTTTTAAATAAAATATCATTAAAATTTTTCCTAAGAAAGCCGTTTAGGAAGTCATAATTAATGGAAGTACGGAGATTAGAAATATAATTAAACTGTATAATTATGAAAGCTGATAATAAAATCATAGACATAACGTAAAGTGTTGCAGTGTCATAAAATAAGGAAATGAAAATATGCCAAACGAAATGAAAGAAAAGATACCAGGGAGATTTAATAAGAAACACGATGGAGTACAAAACAACGAAGGAACGTAATAAAAACAAGGTGACTATAGTGTCATCCCATGACCGAAATTCATGTTTGGTTAAGGCCAAATTACTTGTTGCATTAAAACAAAAAGTGACTTATTTTTTGCACGGTTGCCATGGAGACACCGAAATCAGGCACTTTTAGAACGAACTATTATCACAATACACCGTCTTAATTATTGGGTTTGAGAAAAAAATATTTCTGTTTATCCATGATAACTTCCAAATTAGCGTAAACATCGTCAAAATTACTTTCTACAATACTAAATTAGAATGTTTAGGCTTACTTGTCTCACTACCAGGAATGGTATTCATAAGGTTCCCTTTGCTTTACAAATAGTGATTTCTTCTTAACCAACTTAATTATAGTTTCTAGTACTGTAACTTGCTGACTATCGAAAGACAATATGCCTTTAGAAATTGCTAGAAGAGGTTAGTGCATGATCAAGAACAACATACCCTCCTTGAAAAATTCTTTAACATCTTCAATTACCAGCAGTTTAAATTATTGTGATCGTATTCAGTGTTCCATCGTAGTATTAGACACAGAGGGTGTCGTTACGATATTTCACGTCATACTTTTTTATGAATTGTCTAGCTCTTGCACAGAAGACTTGCAAATCAATGTGCCAATCATCTGGCATCGTTGGAAAAAGAGCTCAAACGATATTAACAAGATATAGATATAGAAGATATACAACGCTATATAGGAAATACCTTTTCATCCCACATTAGTCATATCTCAAAAACCGTTTTATATTCTTAAACGAAATTTTCTACACTTGATCACATGAAATGTGCCCTATTTTCAACTATGTATCATTTTCGATTATACCGTAACTACATACCAACCACGTAAATTCAAATAGAACACCCTGTGTGTTATTACAATTTTTAATTTTTTTGTTGGAATTTAAGTTAACCTTTATAATACTGCTATGCTTCGATTGTCAAGAGTTTTTTTATTTGTCTCATCAATTCTAATAGGTACATTACTGAAAAATATTATTTACACAGTTTCTTTAATAGTTATGGGACAATTTAAGATTGTAATGTTTTAAATATTTTACACTTCGTGATCGAAATCACCTTCAAACCAATTGGAAACATATACCGGAAAAAATCAATTTATCAAAGTAGAACGCCTATTTTTTATTACCCAAATATTTTTATCGTTAAAAAATGTTGTATGAATCATCTACATGTGTCTCAAATAATCTATAGGTAAGCAAATGAATTTCTTATTTTAATTAGAAAAGAAGTAAATCTTTTAACTTTTTGGTATAACAGCAAAAACAATGAAATATAATTAATTATAATGAAAACAGTCAAACAAGATATAACTAATGATACCTGCGTAATATTAAACCAACAAAAATGTTTCGAGCTAATTACATGCTAAGAGATCTTTTTTTTGTAATTATAAATAGCTACATTATGATAAGTGTTTTATAGAGTTGACCATGAGCTTCTAGAATTTCTGTGACAGGGCTTGTGACAAAGTACACCCACGTACCATACAAAAATAAAAATACACAGAACGCGTTTCAACAGGTATGCTATCATCATAAGCGGTCAACCGCTGATAATGATAGATTGCTATTGAAACGCGTTCGGTTTTTTTTTAATTTTTGTGTGGTGTGTAGGTGTATTTTGTTTGTTGTAGAATTTCTTCTCCCGATTTACCAGACCAGAACTCATTTCTCACTCGCTCCATGCACTTTTCCATTAGTTGTAGGCGTAGAATAAGAAATTTTAGATAGAGTTTATAAAAATTCATCAATAAGTACGCGTGAGTTAGGTTTAGAATTTGGTGTGTCGCATAGGAAGTCTTGGAAAGTTTTGCGAGAACAAAATTTACATCCCTTTCACCTACAAAAAGTGCATGCATTATTGCCTGCTGACCATCCCCGTCGAATGAATTTTTGCGAATGGTTTTTAAATAAAAATGCTGAAGATGTACAATTTGTTAGAAACTTATTGACCACTGATGAGTGCATTTTTTCCCGAAATGGAATAATAAACTTGCATAATTCCCACAAATGGTTAGATGAAAATCAGCATCCAACTGTAGTTACAGCTCACCAACATAAATTTAGCGAAAATATTTGGATAGGTATACTAGACGATCACCTAATCGAACTTATCCGTTTTCCTCAAAGACTTACTGGCGAATTCTATTTAAATTTTTTGAGAGAAGATTTGCCAGAATTGTTTGACGACGTACTCTTAGATGTTATAATGAACATGTATTTCATGCATGATGGTGCACCACCACATTCTACACGAAACGTCAGAGAATTTTTAAGAGCATGATTCCCTGGACGCTGCATTGGACGAGGAAGTGAAGTACCGTGGCCGGCTCGATCGCCAGATTTAAAGCCATTGGATTTTTTTGTGTGTGGTTATCTGAAAACTCGTGTCTATTCTGTTCAAATTGATAATCGAGAGCAACTTTGGAATAGCATACAGATGGCATGCGATGAGGTTAGGGCTGTCCACAAATTTTTCAGCGTGTTAGGTTTCATTTGCTAAGAAGAATACAAGCTTGTATTCAAAAGGAAGGAAGACATTTTGAACAATACGTATAAAAATAATTATTTTGTTTTTGATTCCTTCAATATCTCTTTAATAATGTACCTAATAGTTAACTACGTTATTTTTTTGTAAAATAAAACAAATTTTGATTTTTATTGAATAATGTGGTCGTTTATGATAATGCAAAATATTTCAAAAAAGGGGTACGCAATCGAAAAAACACTAAGTATGATTTTATTTGCAGAATCTATCAAAAAAATATTTCTTCAAAAGACCAGGGGCGTGCGTTTTTTTTTACTTAAACTGATTAACTTAAAATGTTCTACGCCACTGGATGGAGTCAGTTGACTCAAACTCACCTGATTAATTGTATTTAATTAGATATTTAGGTGTACCAAATCTCAGTGTAATATATTTTGTAGTTTTTGAGGAATCTTAAAAAAAAACCTTAAAAAAAGTATTTTTTATCAACCTGTATGTCGGTTAGGAAGCATTTCCGGAAAAGCGTTCATGATCATTTTTGTCTTATTTTGAATCATAGAATTTCCCGCCTTCGTTTGTCGGTGATTTTAAAATTCACCCTGTATATGTATATACACGGCTACTTTAAAATGAAATATTATTATTCTGCTCAACTGCAAAATCGTCCAGATTCTGATTCTGCGTGAAACCTGTATCATATATATATATATATATATATATATATATATATATATATATATATATATATATATATATATATATATAATTATATATTGAATCACAACAGTTACCATATGATAATGTATGATTATGATTACTTTGGTTGTAGTAAAATTGAATATTCACTTATTGTAGGCTTTCGTCATATCTTAACGTCTAGAATCTGATTCCAGTATGGCTCAATTTGGATTTATGTAAATTGTGCCACAGTGTAAGAACTGTTGTTTTTAAAATATTTGGTCAATCAAATAACTAAAATTACAAGCAAGTGGTATAAACGCAATGAATAAAAACTGTTGGCTATACTCGCAGGAGACAATATGCTCCTAATAAGTACGCATATAAACAAATTACGACATATATTATCCACCCGTACTAATGCGTAATAGTCATTTCGGCATATGAGCGATAGTCCAGTGTTGTACGACTTCAACGTTAACTAAAATTCGCAGATGGGCAAGGGAGAGGGGTAGAATTTAAACTCAAGTATTTTTGCTAACGCTCTTTCGCCCTTAACAATTGTAGCTATTTTGCAAATGCTGTAATTTGATATATTTATTTATTGCAAATCTACGATAAAAATCACTTGTAATGTGTTTTACCGTATTTTAAAATTTCGTTTTGCTTAAATATGGTAGATATTCAGTAGAAACATATGAGAAGAACATTAAAAGCCTCATGGCTTAAGGAAGACTTAAAAGAAGCAGCGTAATACGTGAAATTAAAGTAAAGGTAGTTGATGAACTAAGAAAATCGTACAAAACACTATCGAGAACGTTCAAAAGGCATCCTTAACAGGAAGATCTTAGTCGTCGACGTGTTTTTTCCAAAGAAAATAAAAAAATGGTTTTCACCAGATCGTAAAAGGGAAAAGCCGCGTATTTCATTCCCTCCCCAAGGAGGAGGGTGGGCTCCTTGAGCTTTCCAATTTCCTTCAGCTACAATTATGGATTCCCAGCATATATACATACATTACGTATGTATGCATGTGAGGATTAAGGATGAGCGCGGTCAGCATAGGATCGGGAGGAACGTAGTTAAGGTTCTAAAGGTGAAAATACTACCCAGGATTCGCATAAATAGATACGCACGGTGTGCGTATACACAGCGACCATGCCCCCTAAAAGAACCTCATGCATGGTAGAACGTAAAGGCAATCGACCCCATTACCTCCCTAACGCTAAGCAGGTCATATTACCACAACTATACTAGCTCGGCACCAGCTCGCAAAACCGTTAAAGAAATGGCTTACCAATTTAGTTAATGTAGATAATGTGATAAACAGTGACTTGTTGAGAAGAACTTGCTTATTTGTTCAATTTGAACGTTTTCATCAACTTATTTACAAAGCCCCATTGTAACCTTTTTGATACTTTTAATTGAAAACATATTGGTCCAGGATGCAAAATCATAGATAGTGATAAACAAGAAGCCTTATAAAACCCATGGTTATGATCTTGATGCAGTTCTCGATTATGGTTTTGTTTTATGTGTCTTAGAAATGGTACAGAAATTGTTGAAGGGCACACAACAAAATGAACCAACGTGAAAAGATATGCCAAAATTATCTAATGATCTGGTTCAGTTAAATATACTAATTTCGATACAACGCTTTCAATCAATCTAGTTGGTAAGTCTGATCAAAGGAGTTCTAACCTTATTCCAGGAGTTCCGGGAATACTATCAAATTCAATAACGAGAACTCCAGTAAAAATAATTACACAAACTTCCAAAGATGTGCTTGATATACGATCGGTCCCAAAATAACTCTAATGAATCGAAAACAAGAAGCGATAACTTTCTCCAGAGAACACACAAAAGCGAAAAGATATTGATTGATAAATAAAGTCTAAAAAAATATCAAAAGTACAACAAAATGTGAAAAGAAAACAAAGCAAAATGTTGACCCAAAGAAAAGAAAATGAAAAAAGGCAAATTGAAAATAATGATCATACGGAAGGGATCAAAGATACATCAAAGGAGTAATTTCAAATGATGAAGAGAACTGGTGTATAGAATGTACAGAACAGTATTTCTCTACGTTATCTGTGGAATATTGGATACAATGCATCTTATGCCCTTCTATGCCATGTGTAATCGGAATCTTTGTACCAAGCGTATTTACATACATGGAGCTACACAACGCCCTATTGAAGGTTAACAAAAAATTTTTGTTTATGAGGTATAGTTATCTATTTACCAGGTATATGTGCGATTACATTATTAAAATAACAGTGATATATTCCAACCAGAAGCAAACCAGTTTTCTTAAATTTGAAGAAAAAGGTGGCGCTCATTTTAGTGTATTACCTCAATTGGTACTATGGCACCAGAAACAGCAAAAATTGCTGTGACAGTTGTGATAAAAAATAAAATTTGAATCGAAAAAATGAGAAGCGTTAAATTTGTGAATACTATTATGAACAACCTACAACACTGAAGAAGCGTCGTTCATTGTTGCGACCATACCGGCGTTTGATGTTAAAACCAAAGTCACTACAATGGTCAGTGATGAGTAGTAACCGTTGTGATCGAACCTATAATTTAATACTAAACTACAGATTGGGTCAAATAATAAATATTTTAAATTCTCTCGCAGTTTTTTTTTCTGAAAATTTAAAGAAATATAAAATTTTGTGAAAGTCAATTACCCAAGAATTTGCTTGACCCCATTATCGGAGCATAGTTTGTGTTACAAACAAGTTATAATTAATTTCAATATAACCTTGACAACATCAAATAGTGCATTATATTAACTGATCAATTTGCACATAAATATTACACATTTTGGACGTTTTACACAGACTTTTCCGCAATTATTTGTTAATTTTTTAATTGGTAAAGTTTATTGGATTATGTAAATGTTTTTTTTTTATTACTTACAGGTGTTTATGCAAATAATTATTGTGCATATCGGGCTTTCTATCATAATCACAGGATTACACAGACTTTTCTTCAATTATTTATTAATTTTTTAGTTATTAAAGTTTGTTGGCATATTTAAATTTTTTTATTATTTGCAGGTGCCTGTTTAAGTAGCTAAAATAATTACTGTGACGTTTTACCATAATCACGGGATTATACAGACTTTTAGGAAATCATTGTTAATTTTTTGGTTAGTAAAGTTTATTGACATATTTAAATTTTTTTATTATTTGCAGGTGTTCGTTTATGTAAAATGCATGAGCGTAGCATATTTTGATATAGCTAATTGCAAACTGTAGTAGATTCTAACAAATAATTGCAATTTGCAGACCGACGTTTAAAATTTAAATTAATTTTAATAATTACATATGTATTTAGTTTTTCCTGTGAAGTAATAAAATATGTATTTTTGTTGGAAAATAGATACGAAATACACAAAATAATGCAATGCCAAAGGTTTTGTTCAGCAGTGTGAAAAGTAGCGCCATCTTTTAGTACAGCTTAATAATTCGTTAATTAATTAAACTTCGCCACAGTCACGCTTTGGTTTCAGAATTAAATTAAATTTTGTTTCATATTCGGTAAGAAAAAAAAAAGAATTTTGGTTACTTCTGAGCTTCGACTGTTATCCGACGGTGCGTTAATAACTAATGATTTCCATAAAATTAATAATGGAAGGATTTAATTACAGGATAGACACAATTTAATCGACAGCTGCTTATTAGTGTAGGTAATAAAAAAAATGCTTACCTGAGCTAGGTCTATCCGAATATCTAGTGCAATAAACCCAAGCAGGCCATAAGGTAGGCAACTTGCTATCCTCATCTTTCGCTTCTTCTTGACTTGTAGTTGGACTTTCAATTTTTTCATGTTGTACATCTTGATGCTGTGTTTTACCAATTTGTGAAACCGTCTGGCACAAGCTTCCTAAGGGCGCAATCTTCGTTTCAGATTTTTCATATGGTTTAAAATTAATTTTTCCGCTTTTAATCTTTTGTAATGCATTTTTACCGAAATCGGGTTGTAGGATATTTCTGATTGAATACTTAAGATGCTGTATCGTCGGTTCGGGTTGTTCATTAACATTATTTGTACTCGATGCTTCTGTTTTGCGCTGATAATCATAATTTGGACTAGATAAGGCGTAGGAAGTAATACGAAAAAAGGGTTTTTCTGTTTCGACTTTTTGGTTTGTTGGCATAAAACGTGCGTTATTGTTGATGTGAGGAATTGTTGTGCATGTATAAGGGGAGGTGCGTGTAGATTCCGGTGAATTAGGGGAGTTTAATGAATTTAAAGAATTTTCGCTATTTGGGCTTGTTGCTGCCGTACTTGGACTCGATCGATCTTCTAATGCCATTTTTTTTATCACTTATATACTTTTATACAGAATGGTTCTTATATAATTGTTAAATCAATTGGAAACACGCGCACTTCACAATCGCTAAGTAATATACACACTTTACAAGTAAAACACTTCCATCAAGTGCTTTCTTGTCTAAGTACGCTGTCAAACTGAGTGAGTTTTCAAAATAGTCATCTTTATTACTTTAAGTCCAATGAAAAGCTCCGCCTTCATATACCTAAGTTTTCTTTCTCTTTCACAATAACCCGATATTCATTTTCCATCCTTTAGTTGTCCTTTACATTTTATCCTTCTGCGTAAACTTATTTTGCCTGCCTGAACTGTAAGCATGTCAACTTACGCTTTCTAATTAAAAAGCACTCAAGAATTCATGAGCCAATTAAAAAATTGCAAATATAAACCCTTAATTACAAACTTAAATCAAGGGTTAATTAAAACAAAATTATGTAATTGTACACTGAAAATTACACACAAACCTAACTGCTTTTTTTTGGTAAAAATCGATTTACGCTTGTTTGTTATCCTTTTTCCTCTAACAGACTTGAATGTACAATCGGGATCAGTACATCTCACTTAAAGCTTTATTTTTGCTGGAAGCTTTGTAGGCGTACAAGAATATTCTCATTGGATCTAAAAATATAGTGGGGATTTAAGTGCCAGATTGAGACGTAAATATGTTTGTTTTTTCTTGATCCTAAGGCGGAGTCTGAATGTAAACGATGTAATTCAATATCCCTTTTCACGTCATATGCACCTACCTTTATGTAATGGATTTATCAATTTTAATTTGATTAGTTCTGATTTTAATTATAGATTTAATTTTTTGTGGTCTTTACATTTCAATTTGTAAATATCGTATTAAAAATAGACTTTTGTGCCTTAAAACAATTAAAACCTTTATTTATTGACCGTAACGTTAATATTCATGTTTACAATTGGTAGTTTTATTTAATTATTACCAACATTAACAGTTTATTTGCTAAACATTATTTTCTAGTTTAAACGTAAATGGTAATATTACAGAAGAAATTAACATTTCCCAACCTATTATTTGAATTATCTGCACTGGTTGCTACATGCACACTTGATGCAACATCGCGTATTGATTAGTAGTTGGTCTCTTATAATTTCGATAATATCCATGCCATGAGTTGTGGGCTTAATGACTATTTTATGACTTGAAATGTATGTAAATATTGTGTTACTACTATAAATGCACGGTATGAGGTAATTAGCATATTGAATTATGTCTTACACGATATGTAGTGTATTTATTGTTTATTAATAGTGATGGATTAACTTTCGATCGAACTAAGGCCATGGTCGTAATTATATATATATATATATATATATATATATATATATATATATATATATATATATATATATATATATATATTGGAAACTTATGTTCCAAAAAGTAAACGAAATTTTAATTTAGCAATTTAAAAAATAAAATATTGTCCTTAGAATTACATTTTTCTATTAATTTGACGGTTTATGAAATTTATAGCAATTTTATATGATACTTTTTTAGATATTTATAATTACGTTGGTGGGTCTGTTACGCCTTTCTATAGGGCACGTTGATAGCTTTTCACCATTTTTCTCATTTCCTCACTGAAAATTCTACTGATTGCGTCTCTACCTATAATAATTAGATTTTAATAACTGCTACTATTATGACTTACAGCATTGGTTTAAGGTAATTTTGTGTCATTACTTATATCAATTTAGCACTGTCAATTTTCACCACATGGTATAATTTCCCTTAAAAGTTAATTTGCTTCATTTGCAATTTCCTGTTTTACCTTTTGCCATAAACAAACGTAAGCGTTTAATAAGATCTAAATTTCCACATTTCTAGCATTATTAAAGAGAAGGAAAATTTGAACACCCTGTACTCTGTTTGGACAACGATATTGTTATAAACCGTAATCACCACGTATCTTTTATCTTCTTAAAAAAAAGTTTAAGTTGAATAATTCGAAAATTATAATAGAAGAATGTTATGTAAGTTAGTGTATAAATTATGAAATTTAATAATATACGAAGTATTTTATT
>JARFJB010002154.1:1850000-1897500 GCA_036346205.1 Vesta saturnalis | reverse complement strand
CTTATGAAACATTAAAAGATTTACTGATGCAATCACCACGTATGCAATATCCAATTGTTCAGAAGATAATAAATTTAAATTGCATACCGATGCTTTAGGAATAACATTTGGTACAGTTTTATCTAACGGAGACGGCAGACCAGTAGCATATGCTATTAGATGGTTAAATAAAGCAAAGATGAACTATCCTACAATTGAGACAGAATTATTAGCTGTGGTTTGGGCAATTAGACATTTTCGACCATACCTATTTGGGCTACATTTAAAAGTTTATACAGATCATAAACCATTATTATATTTATTTAACATAAAAGATCTATCGAGTAGACTATTATAATTTTGTTTGTGTTTAGAAGAGTGACTTTGATATTGAATATGTAGAAGGAAGCGAGAATGGAGCGGCTGATGCATTTTCGCGTGTAAATGTTAGTGGGAATTAATTAAAAAATATACATGAGAGAGTAATTGCTCTTTTAACGAGAGCACAATGAAAGATAAGGAAAAAATTTGGGATAGAGAGTAAGTTTGATTGTGACGAAACTGGTACAGTCAACTGGATTGATCACCTAAAAGTTGTAGAAGTTCTTAAAAAACAAAAGAGTGTATAGAAATGAAGAGCGTGACAAGATGGATTACAAGATATAAATAATTGATGACACTGTTACCAGAAATGAAACTTTTTATTATTTACCTTCAAAAGAAATTTTATTTGCGGCATTAACACAGGAGGTATTGTTGAGGGATTTGGAGAAAATAAGTAAAGATATTAAAGTGTTAGAATTACTTGTAACTAAAAATGAGAATAATATGCGCATATTGAAACATATAATTGAAGGAAAAAATACTAAAAATTGCAAAATACCAAGGATAAATGTAATTGAGAAAATTACTGATAATGGCAAGAAGTTAATTTTAGACGATTTTCACCTACTATTAACATGTGGGAATAAAAAGAAACATTAAGCAACATACACACTATTCCTAACGTGCAGTTTTAAATTTAGTCATAGCATTAATTCTGGCCACACGTCTACTTGTACCTGCTGCCCATATCGCACACCAACGTTGGTCACAACTTCCACTATTTTTTAATGATCACAACGCCATTTTCTAAATTCATTAGAATCTTTGCTTCAGTTACAATCTCCACCGCAACCTCCTGGTAATATCACCAACTAATTTTAGTCACAACCTGCAGTCTGTCACTATGTCTACCTGCATTTTCTAGTCACAACGTCAACTGGCGTTTGTTCATCCCGTCCAACGACTTGTTTGATAGAGAAAAAAGCATTAACATTTTTTTAAACACAAAATATGTATTTGCTATACTAGATAAAATTACGAAATTATTCTTCCACTAATAAGAATTCCAAAATAAATTACAGCAAATAAAGATAGAACTGAAATCACGTTGATTGATTTTTTGAGAATCAAATGTAAACGGATTTGGTATTGACGCTTTTGATTTTTCAATTTTTTTAGGTACTCACGCATACACTGCAGAATTTTTTTTTATGGAGGTGCAAACTATAAAGAAACTCCTATTTTTGTTGCATGTAGCAGACTGGAATTGTAAGGGTAAATTTGTGTCTCCGGCGAGGATTTCCGGTGAAAACTGGTATCGAGCAGACTTACCAATGCAAAGATTACACCATGCATTTTGAGTTGTATTAAAATATACCGTAATTTAGGTTCTTCGTTTAATGGTAAATATACACAAATTTTATTTATTAATGACTTATAGGATGAGGTAGGCAACTTACTTTTTTGCTGTAAGTTAAGTGTATATACTTCTTAATGGTTTATACTCCCTCTTTAAATTATTTTTCTGCGCAAATATTTTCGCGCACTGCTACATCGTCTCATATTCTAGGCGTCCATGTTTGCTCACTTCTTGTGATACGCTGTTAGATGCAGGAAGCTTTTTTTGGGTTTCCCCCTAAATTTTGTGGAAAGTGCCATTGATTTGATGGTAAGATAATTTAACTCGTAATACTAAAAATTAAAACATTTGCTCTATTCAGCCACTTTTCTTTTTTTACTTTTATTTACACTTTTATTACTTTTACTTTTCTACCTTAATTACATTTTAAGTACGCATTTAATTTTACTGTTTCGTACGCTTTCATATTATGATTGCAATTTTTATTTGAAAATTTCAAGAAAATGCATTAAACGGATTATTCAATTTCAAAAAGACAAATTTATAAGAAATAAATTTCTATTTATGGGTGTGGTTTACAACGTAAAGCATTATTTCGAGATATTGCGCAATATTGGTTCAAAGATGACATCACCTTGGTTGACAGTTCCGTAATTATTTAGATACCAGAGGTTATTAAAAAGTTTGTGTACAAAAAGTTTCGAAAAGGTATTTGTAATCATTAATTAGTAATTTAAGGCTATAACTAGTTTTAAGATATATTTTATTTAATCCTATCATTTTAACTGTTAATAAACATAGTTGTATATATTTTATTTTTTACATTTTGATAAACTTTTTATTGTAAAACTCGGTTTAGTTATTCCGAGCATAATTAAAAAAAATTACTTGGCGTCCGAGAACATTTTTATTAGTGTTACATTGCAATTTTTTTTATAATGATGTTCAGTGGAAGTAATCTAGCAGAAATTGTGGTAATTAAGCAAATCAAAAGATTGAACCACCCTACGTTAATCTACCGACTGAATCAAAGGCATTATTTTTGGTGAATGGTTTGTGTCTCGAGTTATTTAACGATTTGTTATGAGAACATTTTACTCTTATTTCTTATACCTTACACGATTACCATTACCACAAATTTATAAGATCTTTATGCCGTTCAGTGCACTAAACCTCATGTCGATCGGATGAAGTGTATTAAATGAACTGCAGCGGTTGTCTGATGTTCGCTTCACTTCCGTTTCAAGGAAAAGAACCCTCAAAACAACGCCCTGCCACATTGGGTTTAGCTCAAGCTGGAACTAGAACTAACTTATGGGTAGCGATCTACAAGCACGGTCAGAATGTGTTGCCCTTTTAGAGCAAGGACACAATGATTCAACGTGAAGGCAATAACTATTGTTGTGTATAACAGCACGAACTTCTGTGATGTTCTGTATAACCCTTCGTGTTTTCCTCTTTCACCATGACAATTGTTCGACTGTAACTACCCAATGAAAATTTTTCGTTTAACTTGTACTTATTTATTTCCTTTCCAGATAAACACAGGGTGCTAGTTACGCCAATCACTACATCCGGCAACAGAATACCACCAACATGAACTACAAAGTTAACCACAAAATAACGCAATATTACTTTACATTACATTACATTGTTCTACATTATATTACATTGCATTACATTACATTATATTACATTACATTACATTACCTCATATTAGATTACATTGTGTTACATTGCATCACATTACATTACGTTACATTACATTGTATTATATACTATGTCAGTGGCTTAATTTCTATTTATTAATGATATATGTTGAACTTGTATACAGTTCTAAAATAACTGAAAAACCTAATAATTCAATGCAATATGGTATATTCTTCGTAAAACAGATTAGGGCAATGTGGTCAGTAATACACTCACATCGCAACATCAACACCCCAATGCAATCAACATTAACTGCCCACGATTTTGCAATATTCTTTACTAATATTGCAAACGATATTAACCCAAATCCTACAAGCACGGATGTTGAGCTATGCAATTTGCATGTTCCAAATGACATACGCTTCACTTTAAAAGATGTCTCACAAATTCAAGTACGAGATGCATTCCTCAAATTAAAAAAAAAGGACGTAGATGAGCTGAATTCAAACCTAATCACACGTAACGTTAACCTATTAGTTAAAACTCCCACGATCATTATTAATTCCCTTATAAGTTCTGGTGTCTTCCCTGACTTACTCATAGTTGTGCTAGTCATACCCATACTTAAAGAAAGAAACTCAAATAATGTTAATAATTATAGGCCAATCTCTGTTCTGAGAATTTTTTTTTAAATATCTGAAATAATACTTTACAATCAAATTATGTCATTTTTGAAAATAACAAATTGTTTTACAATAAATATTTGGTTTTCGAAAAGAACAAAGGACAAATTGTGATTTTAATGTGTCCCTTAAAAACTCTAATGAAGGTTTAAACTCAGTAACTAAATGGTGTTTGGCTAATAAATTAGAAATAAATTCACGTAAGACAACGCTTTTGCATTTTTCATTAAAAACTGTAACTTGCTGTGGTGTATGCTTTGTAACAAATGCCAAATTTCTCGGTTACGTTATTGATGAAAATGTAACCATTTAAGCTTTATTGTGCGTGTATCACCAACAAGCTCAGTAAATCAATAATTCTTCTTTTACGTAGGGCTACCAGTAATATGTCTTCTAATATTGTTAAAACTGCATACTATGCCCTTATACAGTTCACGTTGAATTATGCAATTCTGGTTTGGGGGCATTGTTCTTTATACCCGCAAATATTCAAATAATCAAATATCAAGCTTAGGTTACCGTGACGATTGTCGATAAGCATTCATAAGATTAAATTTGTTAACTTTTCCGTTTCTGTTTATTCTTGAAGCGATTTCTTAAACTAAGAAGAATTCTTCTTTATTACCACAACAACGGGACCATCATGAGTGTAATACACGTAAGAAATTAAACATTTCAGTTAACTATTGCAGGTTAACAAAAAAATGTTGCGATTTATCAAGCACAAACACTTTTCAATTGTGTAACGGTAAAGGTAAGAAAGGACCCCGCACCATTTAAATGGCAAATGGCTTTCTGTGGATTTGGCGAAATTTTTGATATGTTGTAGATTGTAAGGTTCTAATCAAAGACTACCATAGGGAGAAAGTCGAAAAATGGACAGTTTTTACGCTACAGATCACCAAAGTTGTGATTTTAACGTCTCTCAACTTATCGCGATTTTCGCAAAAAGTCATAACAAGCATAGCAACACGTGCCTTAACATATGTACCTAAAGAGGTATTGTCATTCAAAGCGTCACGTCTTTTAATTAGTTCGATAATGAAATCAAAATTTGTCTGAGCAGTTTTGCCGCAAAAATTGTGATTTTTGAAGAGTCGTATAAATGGCTTTTAGAAATCATTTACCCTGTTATGCCTGTAATACGCTAACATGGCCAGGACTATTGAATAGAAGTTTCAGAAGAAATGAGAATAGCAGGCCAGCGCTAGAAGTCACAGATTTGACCAGATCTTGCGCTAATTGTTTTCGGCTGACTGTGCGTAGGATGTTCGTATCGTGTAGAGTAAATATTTTTATTCTTTTAAGCATTTACATACCAGAAAATATACGATGATGCCACAACCAATTGTCGATTGAAGAAGCAAATGAGTGCCGCATAATAAGTAAAATAAGGTGGATGGTTGAAGCCAGAAACGGTCACCTCAAATCCATATTTAAGTTTCTTAGTCAAACAATTACAGTACCATATATCGAAAACCTTGGCGATTTTTACCGCATTGCTGGAGCGAGAATAAACGAGTTTCACCCTCGCGTTCTTATGTTAGGCGCTAACAAAGAGCTGACTCGTTGGGTTCAAGTAAATGAACATGATTTAGGTGACTTCCCTCATCCTACTTTGGATAATCTTCAATAGCTCACTGTAGGGGTATACCAAGTTAGCCTGGACCCATCTTACATTCAAGATAAGTTGCAACGAGATGAAGAAGAATTCCATATAGATTATCTTAATAATGAACCTGGTCGCAATGCGACAAAACATCAATTGTGGATTGCTTACAACTCCACGGAAAATCAAGAAGCGGATGAGAATGTGGAGGATCTAATTCTTGGTTACTACCGTACATGCAAATCAGGTGCAAGAACTCTTGGGACATGTGCGCATATTTCTAGTGTTTTGTGGTTTTTAGGGTATGCGCGTCATGAAAATGATGTTCACTATCCAAAACCAACTTTGTTGGATAAAATATTGAACGCAGCTAATAGAGCTCAACAACATGATCCAAACATTGCAAATAAGAACAATGCGATGGAAGTGGATACTGATTAGATTTGAAAAAGTGCCTTATGTCCCATATTGTTGTAATTACTTATGTTGTGTGGCGTTATAGATAATTTCGTTAAACTCTTGCACATCACATTTAAAAATAGCATATTCACAACTTTGGTGAGCTGTAGCGCAAAGCTGTCAATTTTTCGACTTTGTGTCTATGGTAATCTTTGATTAGAACCTTACAATCTGCAACATATCAAAAATTCAGCCAAATCCACAGAGAACCATTTGCCATTTAAATAGCGCGGGACACTTTGCCCTACAATCAATTTAGAGGTAATATAAAAAAACTTCCTGCAAAAAAATTCCTTCCATACCATCAAATAATTTTTAGACGCAAGTGTAAAATCATGCCCAAGTTAAATTGCTTAAACATATTATTATTATTATTACCGGAGCGTCCTCAAGTGTTAATAGACGTAAGAAAAGTACATGAAACTTTTGTTAATCTGCTAGGACTATATGATTTTTTTAAATTATTTTAAAATTCTTAGGAATATTGCCATCGGCCAAAAACTCAAAAATATACTGACTCAATATTGTGATACACTGGTCCCAATATAGTGATGTTACTAAACGTGGTGTGTATTTGCGTGAGCACGTGTGTATGCGTTTTGTTACATTTTACCGTAATTTTTATTTATGTTAATGTGCAAATATGTAAACAATTTAATAATAACTTATTCAATAATCCATTCGAAGTTAAGAAATACATTCCGACATCCTGCTTTTACCATACATAATATGTAGAAAATGGTAATGCGGCCAGTTTGAAAGAAAATTTTTGGAAGTTCGCCCACTGGCCGTCCGTATAGGTACACGATAACTTCCGGACAAGCTGACTCCCATCGATCAAAGCTATTTACAGTATATATAGCATAACCAGTCAAGAACCTTAACCAACATACCCTAAGTGTATTTTTTTAATTTTCTGAATTTAAATTTCGATCAGAATTATGAGACGAGAAGTAATCCCACTAGTTTTGGAAACCAAACGATAAGAGATGTTAAAATACTTATTTTTTTTTTGTTGGGTTTTTAATGGTGCATTTGTACATTAATGTAACACAATCTAAACCTTTCGATAACACTTACAGTTATCTTCGTAAGTAGTAATATTATCTATTAAAATTGTTACAGATGTTGAAACAATTTTGTGAAATTAGAACATCAGCCTTCTGTTGATATAACAGTTTGAGAAACGTATAAAGCCAACTATGGAATACAATTTTAGTAAATCATAACTAGATCATTAAAAAATTTAATATTGTTAAACTGTCTTGAAGATGACAAATCAGAACACCCTCTAACGTTCGAAGGCTACAGTGGAAAGTGTCAACCAAAAAACAAATTTAACAAAATTTAATCAACTTATGATGTAAGTGTAAAGTTCAATTCGAAATTGATAGAAGCATTCACAAATATAAACATGACATCAATTAAAGCAATCCAGTTAAAACCAAAAAAGGGATAGGTTTGTCAATAAGTGCTGTTTAACAGTGAAAAATATAATACAGAACGTTTTATGTAATTTTTAATTTTAATTTCAACTGCTTATGTTAAATTATAGCGCTGTGGTAATTTACATATAATTGGTAAAGATTTACTTCAAGGTGTAGGAAGAACGCAGCAAAAAACTTAGGCATATCAAAAGCTAAAATTAAAATTAAAATCAAGATATCCCATTATGCCTTTTTTTTAATTATAAAACTCCAAAACCTATTTAAACGAAGATTTTCTTCTTGTCTATTAAAATTATTAGGGTGTTTATATATCTCAATAGCTTCACGTTGTAAACGAACATAATAATGAGCAATATCTCCATATTGTCAAATTGGATGTCATGATTTAAATTATTTAAGTCATGGTCTGCTCGCGCAGACTTCTCTGGTTGACGTAATCTACAAAATCTTCTTTACGTCTTGTATCATTTGTGGTTCCAATGTATACTTTTCCACATGAACAGGATAACTTATACACTCCGGAATATAATAATGGGTTTGACACATCTTTAGGTGACCTTAAATGTTCTTTAATTTTTTTTGTAGGTTTAAAAACAGTCTTAATGCCATATTTAATTAGAATTTTTCAATTCTATTTGTAACACTAGCTATAAAAGGCAGAAAAGCAGTACCAATATTAAGATTTAATTTAATTTAATAATCTAGTCATTATTTACTAAAATTGTATTCCAAAGTTGCCTTTATACGTTTATCAAACTGTTATATTAATGGCAGGCTTATGTTTCTGTATTAATTTTCAAATTTCACAAAATTGTTTCAAGATCTTTAGCAATTTTAATAGATAATATTACTACTGACGAAGATAATTATAAGTGCTGTGGAAACGTTTAGATTGGATTACATTAATATACAAATACACCATTAAAAACCCAAAAAAAAGATAGGTATTTTAATATCCCTTAAGAGAGTTCAAGTATAAACCAATCTTCAATTAATTAGATCTGGCCCCATTCAAGAGTCGTATTTATGTTTGAAAATGATTTTACCTCGTAGTTGGCGCAAGATATTTTGCGCCAAATACGAAATCACGTATATGATAGGTGTTATAACTACTATACTCTGGTCCATAGTTAAAATTCAGTACTGGCTATACGGAGAACAGTAGTGCCGCTTAATATTTTTCAATAATATTATTTCACCAAATGTTTTTAAGTGCGGCCCTATGAACGGCCTGGTAGCCATGTCGGGATCCTTCCCATTTAAAATACGTTATCGTATACTTCCACACGGCATTATAACTGTGGGCCAGAGTATTTTTCTATGATATTGAAAAAGAAGGAAAAGCTTGTCGTACTTATTTATTTCTTATCCACCCTGGTGTATTTCATCTTAACTCTTATTGAGATGTGAATGTTAGCTTAACAATTTATTTGCAATAACTCAATACTTAAAGACGTAAGTCTTTAGATCCTAATAACTGTGGATTGAATCACTTAAATGATCGAAATAGAGAAATATTCTACATCTATCATAAAATAACAATTATTTGAACAGCAGCAGTTGTTGCAACAATAAAAAGCTTTTTTATGAAAATTTAAAAAACGCTAAATAGGAAATTGTCGTTCATAAAGAAATCGAAAGTTACCTAGGATTAGGACAAATCTAGAAAGTCTATATAATTGGTGTTCACAGGATATGCACCAAATTATGACCAAACGAATTTGTTGGCCTATGCGGGCGTTGATATCTCCCGATTAGTAACTATAGTGGAGATTGTGATCAAATTCAAGAGTGGATGAACATTGTGGATAAAAAAGGAAGCGGTACAGGTTCTCACCAACGTTGGTAGGTGAGAAAAAAATAGTCAAGGTTTCGAGCAATGTCGGTGGACGACACGACCAGCCGGCGTTGATAGACGTTGTGGCTAGAGTGAACCTTCTAACCACAGATTGTAGCCATGGATATTGTTAACAAATTAGGAAGTGGCAGTTGTCACCAGAGTGGAGTTTCAGCAGGTGTTGTCGTTGCGACCTTTGGATATTGTGGCATAGACCGTACCGAAATTTGATCAAATTTAATTAGATACTTTTTAAGTATTTTAATTTACTTTTACCAGATATTTACTTTCCTATTAATACGTTGTACAGTTAATTTTTTATTCATTCCCGACTAGCTTGTCCTTAATAATGCAACTATGCAAGATAACTGGTGACTAACTATAATTAATAAAATGGTTTTGAACCCCATTATCATTCGATCTATTGGGTCTCCGATTTTCTGAGCTCGGTAAGGGCTGCTGGTTACCTTTTCCATCATCCTTAACCATTATTCTTCCTTCTCGCCCTCACTGTCTTTCTATCTGATTAAAAGTCCCAAATTAAAAAATAAGAGGGCTGTGGTTTCTAGGGTAATAAACTCCGAACGTAGAATCCTGCCCCATTCGGATGTCCGAGAGGGCAGGGCCCAAGCGACCTCGGTCATCGAAAGTATCAACTTTCTGATTCACTACTGCAACATCCGCGGTATCAGATCTAATCTTAATGCTATTTACCAACATCTTGAACAATTACAACCTGATGTTTTGTTTCTATCTGAAACACAGGTCTCCTCTGAATGCTCCGAGTCACCCGACTTGCAATTTCCTCAATGCCACCTTCACTCTAACTTTCGATATAAAGGAGGCGTATGTGCCTACATCAAGGACAGAATTGCTTGCAAGAGGGTTTCTTCCTTAGAAAATAAAAATTTTGACGTAATTTAGTTTAAACATTCTGGTCCTAATTTTGTGAAATTCTACTGTTGCATTTATAGGTCTCCTAATGACAGTAACTTTCAAGACTTCTTCGATTACCTTAGTATGAAAGTTGACTATCTCCTGTCTCAGTTTCAATCTTGCGATATCTCAATTGTAGGCGATTTCAATGTTCATAACTCTAATTGTCTTCAGTTTTCATCTACTACAAATCCCGCTGGTCATAGTGCAGAAACATTTGCTATTTCATGTGATCTCACACAAATGATTTCTGAGTCCACAAGAATCCCTCATAACCCTAACATAACCATACTCCACATCTTCTAGATCTCTTTCTTACATCAAACCCTCTTGTTTTTAAAACTTCCGTTTTTTCGCCTTTAGGTCTTTCCGATCATTGTTTAATAGAAATCATTTCTACTGTACCTAATTCCACTGTTGTTTGCAAAACCGATAGTACCTTGTGGTGTTTTAAGTCAGCTCGATGGAGTGATTTACGGGATTTCTTTGCAACCTTTCCATGGCGTGAATATTGTTTTAAGTCGTCCTCTTCTTCGGACATCGCTCTTTCAGTATCTGAAGTCATCCTCATGGGAATGGAGTTATACATTCCCAAAAAACAGTACCGTATAGGTCATTCACGTTCCCAACCCTGGCTCAATAATGCTTGTGCTGATACAATATCTTTAAAAAATAAATATTACATTAAATGGAAATCCAATAAATCGATCGACAGTCATGTAGAATACGTTGGTGCTAGAAATGTTTGCAAAAACTAAAAAGTTGTTCGAACAACGAAAATGCAATGAACTAGCTACATCTCCTTTAGGCAGTCGTAAATTTTGGTCTTTAGCTAAAGCCATTAGTAAAAGCTTTGGAACATCTTCATTTCCCCCCCTGACGTCTACTGACGGATCGGTAGTTGCTGATTCTGTAGACAAAGCCAATGTTTTTGTGGATTTGTTTGCATCAAACTCGTGTCTCAATGATTCTGGAAAAGATGTGCCCCTAGTCAACTCTTCTTCATACGCTATGAAACCAATTCATTTTCGGTACAAGCTCTTGGAATCGATCATCAGTAGGCTTGATCTCAATAAGGCGACTGGCCCAGACGGTATCCCAGCTATTGTCTTAAAGAAATGTTCCCCCGAACTAGTACCAGTCCTATCTAAGCTCTATACGATCTCTATGTCTTCTGGGGAATTCCCTTCGTCATGGAAGTTAGTAAATGTTCAACTTATTCCCAAAAAAGGCGATAAGACCGATC
The DNA here is from genome assembly GCA_036346205.1 of Vesta saturnalis. Lineage (NCBI taxonomy): Eukaryota > Metazoa > Arthropoda > Insecta > Coleoptera > Lampyridae > Vesta > Vesta saturnalis. The sequence goes on along the minus strand of JARFJB010002154.1, from coordinate 1,885,969 downwards.
CCTCAAACTACCGACCAATTGCCATCACTTCCATTTTGTCTAAAATCACGGAAAAAGCCATCAATCATCAACTGCTCACGTTCCTTGAAACTAACAAACTCCTTAGTGACCACCAATATGGGTTTAGGAAAAGTCGTTCAACAGGCGATCTTCTTCCATATGTGACCCAAGTTTGGAACAATACAGTACAGCAGTCTCGTGAAACAGTTGTAGTCGCTTTAGATATCTCAAAGGCATTTGACCAAGTTTGGCACAAGTGTTTACTTACCAAACTCGCCTCGTTTGGGTTAAATGATACGCTCATCAACTGGGTTTCAACTTTCTTTGACAAAAGACGAATACGTGTCGTAGTTGATGGCTTTTTTTCAAAGGAAATTGGCATTAACGCGGGCGTACCACATAGCGCCTACACTTTTTCTGCTGTACATAAATGACCTTATTTCTTCAACAACTAACCCCATCCATTGCTTTGCTGACGATAGCACTCTTCAATGTAGTTAATCTCAGTCTACTTATAGTGATAATCCACCATCTATTTCAAATCAAGAAATTAAAGCTGAAATGGCAAATTCAATCAAAGATACATTCAACGTATTCTCGAATGGGGAAGCAATAATCTAGTTAAATTTAATGCTAACAAAACTCAGTGTTGCCTTATGTCCGCCAAAAAAGATCGATCATTTCCCGTTGTTAATATGAATGGCTCAGTTCTTAAGTTTTCAGACTCTGTTACTCTGTTGGGTATGACTGTATCTTCAAATCTCTCATGGGTTGACCATCTTCTGTCAGCTACAAAACCAGCTGCTCCTAAAATAGGCATTTTGTACAGATCTAAGCAGTACTTTACCTCTCGACAACTCCTTCTGCTGTATAAGGCCCAAATTTGGCCTCATCTGGAATATAATTCTCACCTCTGGGTTAGTGCTCCCCAATACGCTCTCGATATCGTTGATCGTATTCAAAAGAGAGCGATTAGGCTTATAAATGATCCGTCCTTAACTTCTCACATACAGTCCCTTGAGCATAGAAGGATGGTTTCAGTTCTTTCTTTGTATTATCGTTATTACAACGGCTATTGTGCTGCTGAATTATATTCTTTGACACCATCTCGGGTTATCTTTACGAGAAACACTCGGTTCGTTCATTCACATCATCAGTATGCAGTACAAATCTCCACTTGTCGTACCAAACGGGCGCAATCCACATTTTTCTACACGGCTTCTAAACTCTGGAATGATCTCCCTAGTTCCTGTTTTCCTCTTACTTATGATATGAGAAAATTTAAGGCATCTATTGGCAATTCATGATCCTTCTATCCACCCTCCTAAGTGTTCCTGAGTGCTTTAGCACGATAGGCCAAATTTAGCCTGTTCAGGTTCACAATCATAAATAAATAAATATATGTATATATATATTTATCATAACCTGAATCGTTCGGGACTATGGTGGAGGTAAATGTTCTTGCGTAATGATAATGCCATGCCCATTTGGTACTTCGATGTAGCCGATGATCTTGGGTACATGCTTCCATATCTACGGAGTACAATTGAGCTAAGTTTTTCAAAACTCCATTATTTAAATACAATTAAGAGCCACTTTTTAAAGAGCTCAAGCTGTACGGTCATAAAGTACCTTATAACTAATTAAAATACACATCTTTTGGGTTTTTTAATTATGTAAGTTGTTTAAACGTTTCGATAACAATATCGTTTTCAGTAAATAATAATATTTTTAAGAACTACTTGAGATGTTAACACCAATTTATGAAATATGAAAACGTAAATGTAAGCCTGTCATTTATGCAAGAGGTTGATAAACGTATAAAGCCCACTAGGAAATCTAATTTTAGTAAATAATATCTAGAGCCTTAATAAATTAAATGTTGCTAAACTGCCTTGAAGATGATAAATCAAAACCTCCTCTGATGGACGAAGGCTAACAGTGAAAAATGTCATAATCAAAGAACACAGTTAACAAAATTTAACAAAATTATGACGCAAGTATAAATTTGTCAAAAACTTTAATTTGAAATTCATATAAGCATTCACAAATAGAAACTTGACATACCAACTAAATATCTAGTCAAAGAAATAGTTTTTTGGTTAATAATTGTAATTGTTATTGTACAGTGAAAACTATTATAGCTATCATGTTTACATACATATAGACAAAATTTACTGCAATTTGGGCTAGTATCTCGATAGCTCAGTTGGTTAAAGCGGTACTCTAGCAAAGTACACGTCATCGATTCAAATCCTGCTCGAGGTAAACTTTTTATGTATTTAATAAAAACAATAATAATTTTTTATTAAAGTGTAGAACGTTTAATATTTTTAATTTTATCTTAAATTACTACATTGCTGTGGTAATTTAACATATTAAATTGGTAAAGCATTTACTTCAAGGTAACAACGCAGCAAAAAACCTAAACATACTATAAGCTAAAATTAAGACGTACCGTTGTGACTTTTTCAATTATTAGAAGCCAATATTTATTAAGGATCTAGCTATTCTTCACTAAAATTAAATTCCATGATTGACTCTATACGTTTATTAAACTGTTATATTAATAGCATTTTCATATTTCATAAACTTCTCATCTCAAGTAATTCTTAAAGATATTACCATTTACTGTAGACGATAACTGTAATTGTTACCGAAACGTTTAAATTCATACAACATATAAATAAAAAGTACACGATTTAAAAATCCGGAACATAAGTATTTTATTTATGTATAATAAACCTGAATCTTTACATTTTCATACCTTATAACTATGCTTACTTTTGTTTAACTATAGATGTTTTGTGCACGATATAACTGCGTCATATTTATAAATATATTCATTATTATTCTCTCTCGCTTAAGGCTTGCTTAACTTTAATACTAAAAGCAAACAGGTTTTGTATATCACGTGTGAGGTAAAAGAGCGATCACTGTCGTACCTCTAAGATGTGTCGCCTACCATTTTAGTAGTTTAAATTAGATATTCTGATAGTCATTTACACAAATTTTGTGTTTTGTAAATTCATTTTCGGGAAGTTTTTTTTTTAAATTTAAATATAGATGGTTTGCCTTAAACGATGCTGTGAATGTACTACAATACAATTTTATTTGGAAGTTTACATAATTACTAAACTGTGGTTTTCTCGCTAGTAATTCAGATTAATAATGTGCTACTGCAGCTACTGAATTATCTTCCGCTTACATTCATAAATTTTTATAAGATAACCATTTGCGTTAATATGGGTTAACCTCACGCTTTTTAATTTTGTCAGTTAACCTAATATTTAATTTTATTAACTCTCATGGTAAAACAGGATGATTTAATAATATAATAATTTGCGTTGAAGTGAAATATTTAAAGAAAACTTCTGTTTGCTTACCTTTTTTTGGGACCCTCTAACGGCATGAGTACATAGGTTAATTGCTGAATTGTGTTTACTTCCATGTATTCCCTTACAGCTTCATTTCCCCTTCTCATAGTGTAGGTGTTGTGTTATCTCAAATTAGGTGTCGGTCGCCTTGGGTACTCAAGTACTGTATGGTCGGTCACTCTACCCACGCATCCAGTGCATTACTGCATTAGTTAGTCTCAAAGAATCAGCTGAGCCAGACGATATCTTTTATTTTATCTGTAGTGTATACCAGGCTATGTTCAAATATCATTAACCTGTTACAAATTTATACTCAGCACTTAGACTATTAATTTTATTTAGATCATTGCGACAGATCCTCGATCGAGCTTAATTTTAACTGATTACATTATTATTGTATATCATACCTGAAATTTTGGTTAAAATATTTTCAAGTTTGTAAACCCTAAATATAAGTATTTTATTAAAAAATGAAAACGTTGGTTACGAAAATTGGCACGTAATTTTTTTTTTGTTAAAGGTTAATTTTTTTTAACTTTTTTTATTTACTTAGAAGTATTTGATGACACTGTATGCAATTATCGAATAATCTAGACATCATTTTTGGGTAATTACATGTAACGAAGTAGTTAAAGGTTCCGACATCGCTACTTTAGATTACAGGTAGCAGATTGATTGATATCAAAGATGAATACAGAATACATTTAAATATTTATAGGTACGCCACTAAGCTAATGAACACACAAACTATGCGTTTAATTACTATCAATACCTTAAAAAGCAACAAATCCTCTAACCTAGAACGCCTGAACAGCGATAAACGTTATTAGATTTATAGAAGTCTATATGTATTAATGATTATTTCATTTCTTAAATTGTTTTAGTTTAAAAATGTAGTAAAAGTAGAAAAAAATTAGTGTTGACACCGGTATAATTCTTTTTACTATTATACCTTACACAACTTTCCTAAAATTAATCTGCTATTAATTATGTGATAAATAACCATAAATGCAAATCAATCCCAAAACCACAATTATTAATAGTAAATTTAAATAGTAATGTGAAATTTGCAAAAAGTTAGTAAGAATTGTTAAAAAAAACTTATTTAAGATTCAATTAAGTAGTAAATGAAAGAAAGAAATCTTTAATATAAAATATACTAAGTTAATACCTGCAAAAAATTAATTATATGGATCGATATAATGAAAGCTGCATACATTAATCTTATAGGTTCATCCACGCGAGACCTGTAAACAAGCCAATAAAAACCCATAGAGAAATTAATTCCCTTATAAACTGATTAAATTCCTATACTTTCTGATTACGCAGCATGCATTGGCCGTTTTTCGCACAAATTACGCACATTAAGAAAATTTTCTTTGAAATAAAAATATTGTTGGACGAGTACAAAAATTGATGCCCTTCAGGCTCATAGTGTTTGTGGCTAAAAGTGTTTCAATATACAGGGTGTGGCGCGAAGAGCTTTGATTAAAAGTAATGGCGGATACAGTTATGTTAAAAATCTAACATTACAAAGCTGTAGGTTTTAGATGACGTTGAGTTTAACTATAATATTGTCCTGAATGTAGAACTTCCGGTTAAGCCGGAAGTAGACGCCAACTTTGTTATATTAAATTTTCGAATTCTACATGAAATTCTTGATAAAATTTGTGCACAATGTCCTATACCAAAAATGAAGTATTTTTGAGATATTTCGATTTTTTTTTAAATTTTGAAAAAATCCTAGTCCACATTGAATAACTATATCTCCATTAATAACGAAGCTAGTGACGTGAATTGTAACCAATAAACAATAAGCGCTTACCCGTTAACTCCATATATCCATCTCATTGATATTTCGTACAGGGTGTTTTAAACTTAGCCGCCAACATGCACAATTTAAATCATTTATAAGTTGCTCACTTTAAATAGAACACCCTGTATTTTATTACATTTTCCGCTGTATTTTTTTAGGCCAATTCGTTTGGTATCAGTATTCCCTATAGCTAAATCCAACCACTTTTGAGATATTTCATTATCTTAGTTAAAACATAACGACACTTAATTATTTCAACATTAGTAAAGGGTAGGCCATGATTTCCATTATTTAAGGTGAAATTTTGTTATTTTTTCATAAGTTATTAATTCTGAAAAGTAACCAAAAGCCTGAAAGGATTATTAATTGTGGATATCATTAAAAACGTTGACTAGGTATTTTGTATTAATTTAATTAGATAACTTACAAACAAAAATAACTAAATGTAATATTAAACAAATAAAGTTTTATAATAAGTGTTCAAAATTAGCACCATCTACTTCTAAACATTTATGAATCCTTTTCATTAAGTTATGTCTTGTAATTCTGGAAATATGGTCGGGTGTTACAGAATTAAAAGCAAGTAAGACGCTATGCATCATATCTTCCTTTGTCGTAACTGGTTTGGAAAATACCTGATTTTTGATGTAACCCCAAATACCAAAATCTAGAGGAGCCAAATCAGGAGAGCGGGCTGGCCAACGAAACAGACCCTGATTGGCACTCCATCTATCATCAAACATGTCGTAAATATGCTGAGCAACAAGCCCAAAGTTATGAGGAGGTGCTCCATCTTGCTGATACCAACCTGAAGCGGCCTCTCCATTTCTTAAAGTATGTAACGCCGGTCGTATAGCTGTTTCTAAAATGTGACAATATCTTGTACCATTTAAATGTTCATCATAAAATTTTAATGCTAAAATTTTATCGTCTTTTATTGCACAAAAAACATTAAAACTCCAACTGTCTTGGAAATAACGTTCTCTACTAACATGTGGATTTTCATTAGACCAAAAATGGGAATTATGTCGATTAAATAATCCATTTTTGCTAAACTTTGCTTCACCACACCATATAACTTCTTTTATGAAGTTTTCATCCTCTTGGGTCTTCATTAAAAACCATTCACAGAATTCTATCCTTCGAGGAAGATCACCTAATTGTAGGTGTTGTACCAAATGATATGAAAATGGTTTCCATTTGTGTTTTTTTTTAAATGCGTTGAATTGTTCTCGTCGACAAAGTAAGATCTCTCTCCCAATATCTAATGCAGGCATTTGGAGAGGCCGTAAAATAACCCAAAATATTAATTTGGTCTATGTCACTGTCCACTAGTGGTTTATTTTTATTAATTTTTGTCTTAAATTGACCAAACTGACGACAGTTTTTAAGCAATCTTCTTACAATATCACCAGTTGCATTTGGTCGATTTGGATATCTTTCTGCAAAAACACGGCAAGTCCGTTCAACAATTCTATTACACTCGTCGTAAATAATAATAAGATTTAAAAAATCATCATTAGTAAATCTTACATTTGCCATTATGAAATATAAACTGGTAAAGAAAACTGCCAAAACAACATAAACAATTAACGTTCTATCAAATCTTTGACAGCCATGGCCTACCCTTTACTAATGTTGTAATAATTAAGTGTTGTTATGTTTTAACTAAGGTAATGAAATATCTCAAAAGTGGTTGAATTTAGGTATAGGGAATACTGATATCAAACGAATTGGCTTAAAAAAATACAGCGGAAAATGTAATAAAATACAGGGTGTTCTATTTAAGGTAAGCAACTTATAAATGATTTAAATTGTGCATGTTGGCGGCTAAGTTTAAAACACCCTGTATGAAATATCAATGAGGTGGATATATGAAGTTAACGGGCAAGCGCTTGTTGCTCATTGGTTACAATTTCACGTCACTAGCTTCGTTATTAATGGAGATATCGTTATTCAATGTGGACTAGGATTCTTTCAAAATTTTTAAAAAAATCTAATAAAATGTTTCATTTTTGGTATAGGACATTGTGCACAAATTTTATCTAGAATTTGATGTAGAATTAGAAAATAAAATAAAAAATTTTAGGTTCTATTTAAAATAACAAAGTTGACGTCTACTTCCAGTATAACTAGAAGTGCCACATTCAGGACAATATTATATCTGAACTCCAAAACCTACAGCTTCCTAATTTCAGATTTATAACATAACTGTATCCGCCATTACTTTTAATCAAAACTCTTCGCGCCACACCCTGTATAGAGGCGTGCTAACAGCTTTTTGCGGAGATTTTTACAGTTTTTACCTTTTTTTAAAACTCCACATTTTTTCAATTTTTGATAAATTTTGGGTAAAAATAAATTTGTTCAATCCTACAATAGAAAGTTGTTGCTAACTATGGTTACGCATCCCGAAAGTTAATGATTACCCCACCTCAAAATATACCTATGGCAACGCGTTACTTTGCACTTTGCAAAACGTTTTGCACTCACTAGTGACTGTAATATACTATATACATTATTAAAATTAACAATAGATACGATTATAAAGAAATCGACGCTTTATTTATTTATATTAAAATAATCAGTACAATTATTAAAAGTTGCATGAGGTAACATTATGTTAGAAAATGCTTTTTATTTTATTTTATTTATTTCCAAAAAATACATATTTCTTAGAGTAGTGTTGAACAAAACGTTATACAGCACGGATTGCACCCACTTATGGGTCTTCGCGCAGGTGCGATTTCGTACTTTCTCCACTTGTACTGTAATATACTATTTTTTTATTCAAAACATATTTTGTTTACTTTAACCGGTGGCGCACCTGCTAACATGCCCTGTAATATTGTTGATATACTGCTCTGCACTGTTTTCAAAATGAGCATTTATAGCTTACTACAATAGATCCTTTGAATTGTTTCACTCCTTAAGTAGTAAAATCGCGCTTTCCATTTATACCTATCCCAAATGCAACCTCGAAAGATGTTTTTTTATGATTGTGGACCTGAACAGGCTAAATAAGGCCTATCGTGCTAAAGCACTCAGGAACACTTAGGAGGATGGATAGAAGGATAATGAATTGCCAATAGATGCCTATAAACAGCTACCTTAAATTTTCTCATATCATAAGTGAGAGGAAAACAGGAACTAGGGAGATCATTCTAGAGTTTAGAAGCCGTGTAGAAAAATGTGGATTGCGCCCGTTTGGTACGACAAGTGGAGATTTGTACTGCATACTGATGATGTGAATGAGCGAACCGAGTGTTTCTCGCAAAGATAGCCGGAGATGGTATCAAAGAATGTAATTCACCAGCACAATAGCCGTTGTAATAACGATAATACAAAGAAAGAACTGAAACCATCCTTCTATGCTTAAGGGACTGTATGTGAGAAGTTAAGGACGGGTCATTTATAAGCCTAATCGCTCTCTTTTGAATACGATCAACGATATCGAGAGCGTATTGGGGAGCACTAACCCAAAGGTGAGAATTATATTCCAGATGAGGCCGAATTTGGGCCTTATACAGCAGAAGGAGTTGTCGAGAGGTAAAGTACTGCTTAGATCTGTATAAAAAGCCTATTGATGTAATTGAACATATAATTAAAAACAATTTCAATGAAGTCAAATGTGATAAACTTAATTCCAAACGTCTCGAAGGATACAGCTCTTTCAGAGTGTCTGTCTTTAGTGACGAATTTCTTAATCTCAATAAGCCAGAGCTTTGGCCGAAAGGGGCGCGGTTCAATAATCTTTTATTCCGTCTAATAAACAATCAGAATTCAATTTGACTGTAACATTTAGTTTTTCAACCTGTGATACGTACTGAGAGTATTATAAACAAAGATACTATTTTTAATTTTAACTTAAAATGCTATCTTCAAAACGTAGGGAGTTTCAGTTCCAAAGCAAACGAATGCTCTCCTCTAGTTAGTTGCCAAGTATGTGATGTTTTATGCTTAGTAGAGACGTGGCTATCTGAGGATGTTACCAGTAGTGAATTCTTCCCGAATAACTATAATGTTTACAGAAGTGATCGCAAATTTAGTGAAGTTGACTACGTGATGGTGGAGTGTTATTAGCAATTAAAAGTTGCATTACTGCTATTCCACTTAATCTATCCAACTTTACATTCGTTCCATTGATTAACATGGTAGGATGTAAATTAGATTTTGTAAAATATTCGTTATTTGTATAGTTGTATATGTCCCCCTGATTTAATTGTAAATGTCCTAAAATCTTTTTTTGATATTTTTGATCAATTAAATCTCCATGGCAGTAAGTTAATGAGAGTACATAGGTGATTTTAATAGCTCCCGTTATGTTAATGATAGTAGTACTGATCTAAAATCTTTGCAAATAAACAATTTTATGAGCTTTTCATTGTTCTTTCAATTAAGCAAGCTAAAAATATTAATTTCGCTGATACTGCACGCAACAAATATTATAACTTCAACAACGAAAATTTTTCCCTTCTGTATGATAGTCTTAAGAATATTAACTGATCATTTCTTAACCACTATTCTGAAGTTAACGCAGCTGTATCAGAATTCTATAAAATCTTAACTTCAATTTTAAATGAGCACTTCCTCGCTTTAAATCATCTAAACCTAAATATCCTAAATGGTTTTCTAAAGAATGTATTTACCACCGTAAACTAAAACAATCTTGGGGTGTAGTAATAATCTTTTAAATGTTATGTAGTCCTACTTAACTAAGTGAGTGCAAACAGTAATATATAACGATCACGAGTCTCAAGGATTCCTTGATACTTCAGGAGTACATCAAGGATCGAATATAGGACCACTACCGTTTCTTGTGTTCATAAATGACCTCTTAGATACGATTAAATCAAATAAACTAACGCTTGCAGATCACTTCAAAATATTTATACCAATTAGCTCCATCAGAGACTGATTATTTTTGCAAAACCAGCTTAATGTGATTAATAATTGCTGCGTTGAACACAACCTCAACTTAAATGTGTCTAAATGCAACGTCATCTCACTTACACGTATAACTATAAGCTGGGACATGAACTTCTTTCTCGTTGTATGTCTATCAAAGATTTAGGAGTTATAATAGACGACAAGCTCGATTTTAAGAATCACATTAATTTTATAATTAATGATGTCTTTAAACTGTTGAGGCTCATTTGTAGCAAATTCCGAGTCGTTAACTAATCTCTACTTTGCCTTTGTGACGTCTAAGCTTGAGTATGCGTCGATAATATGGAATCCACACACTTCATCTCAAATATCTACAATAGAACGTGTACAATGTAAAATCTTAAAATTTCTATCACTCAAGGTCAATGAATTTTACCATGTTAGAGAGTTTGGTCATAATATTCTTTTAAAGGCCAATTCAATACTTTCACTTCATGACAGGCGTCGTATACCAAGTACTAAATCACTTTTTAATATTCTGCGGAACCAAATTCACTGCCATAACATTTTGGCTGGCATTAATATCCCTTTTCCGAGGTTAGCCTCAAGATGCATTGGGGCATAGGGGCCCGCTTGTTTTAACCCTGGCTGCCCCTCGTAGCTAGAAATGTTTGCGGCAATCATACCAGTCTTGTAATTGTATATGAGGATGACCGGTTACTAAGCAAGTGATACCACGGTATCTGCCACTAACGGTATTGCCCTACTTCCAATCATGACATAAATTTACCCACTTGCCACAAACGCCACCTTTCCGGTTATCCCGGAAGTGGGGTAAATAATTTTATGCAAGCTAGGATCCCTTTCCACAAGTCCCAGCGAACTGTTGCTTGTGCCACTGGGAGGTCAGTGCAGTACATTGACCACTTGTGCGTATTGATCTACAGCTTAAGTACAGTATGTAAGCAAAAATAATGCCTATTAATGAACTTATAGACATTTTTTACACAATTGTTAGGCCGGATCTATACGAAAGTGTTACTTTCTTTCTATGTAGATTGCAATGCTCCATTTCACCGGCGTACTAGTCAAAGTTTGGATAATAAATTCACCTAAACAGTTGTATGTATAAAATACATATAAACATTGTAACCATGTTATAGGTCTGACATTCGCTAGAATATGTTACCGTCCTTACACAAACAACTAAATGTGTTGAACAAATCAAATATCGGTAATAATTTGTAACTAAGGCGTCACTTAACTTTAAGTTTATGAAACAATCACATTATGAACTAGATCTAAATGTCCACATAAACCAGTAAAGGATCGAAAAATCGACGAACATGCATTCACCAGAAATTCCTCACTTCAATAAAATCTGACACTTCATTACTTGAACTTCATAAAATATAACCCTAAACTAATCAAAAATCTGAACAATATCCTGACTTCAAACAAATTTATCAGAAACATAAGGTAATTCAAATAAATCTTCAAAATAATTTTCAGCTTAACTCAAATATTTACCACTAAATCGATCTCAAAACATTATGTTAAAATAAAGGAACTCTTCTGTTACTAAATTTTAAAAATAGTCATAAACTGTTACGTTAATAAAATCGCAAAATATTACTCAAAATTGATGGATTTGCTTTCCATATTCTACTTCAGAATGAAGATCATTATTAACAAGAATCTTAAATCTGCAATTTATCAATTGTTTGATTTCAAATTTGCACGCAATTGCATAAATATTCAAAACCATTATTATATAAAAAATTGGGGTGCTTTAAAGTTTCGGGCGCATAAGCAAACAAAAAATTTCGTAGTTTAACTTATATTACGAATAATACGTACTGATAACATACACAGGATTAGTTGGGTCGGTTTAAGGCACTAAATAAACAAAGTTAGTTAAAGTGGCAAGGCATTCATTAAAAAGGCTCATACTTGTTAGCTGTTGTTATTTTTTCAACATACAAATATCTGATGTGTAACAATATACGACCTTCCAATCTACAAAGAAGAAAAGAAATATTAAATTTTTTTGGGATAATTATGCAACTCCTTTTGTAATACGTTCGAAATGAAAACATGTAACATTGCAAAACAGCAGTACCAACTTTTACCAGGAAAACGTTTAAAAATCCATGTCAGATAAGCAAAGATGTTAACTTGAAAAAAAAATTCGAACACCGCCCGTTTGTATGAAAATATCGAAAATATAGCCTAATCACTACAAATCTTATTTAATTAACTTTTAAGGCTTATTTGGTTCCGCTTGAAGAAGCTTTCCAAAGAAAAGTGATATAAAATTGAATTACCTTCACCAATTATGTTCACACATTTTTCTACGAGGATGATTGCTACGTGGATATTGAAAAAATGCAGTTTACAAATAATTTATAACTTCAAAGTATATATGTGGTATTTTTATACCTTTGAAATATGCAGCTCTTTGAAAAATAATTGCTAAAGCAGAAACCCAGCGCCTAATACACTCAACCTCTTCGCCGCTGGATCCCACTCATAAGTACGTTATATCGCTATAGTGTTATAGTGGATACTAACATGCTACATGCTAACATTCACAAATACACAGAACCACTAAGACGCACACACACATACTCACACGCACACGTACACGCACACGCACACGCACACGCACACGCACACGCACACGCACACGCACACGCACACGCACACGCACACGCACACGCATACGCACACGCATACGTACAGGCATACACACACGCACACGCACTCGCACGCGCACACGTACACGCACACGCGCACGCACGCGCACGCGCACGCTCACACGCACAGACACACGCACACGCACACGCACGCGCACATGCACACGCACACTCGCACCCACATGCACAGGCACACGCACACGCACACGCACACGCACACACGCACACACGCACATGCCACGCACACGCACACGCACACGACACACGCACGCACAGCACACGCACACGCACACGCACACGCACACGCACACGCACACGCACACGACACACGCACACGCACACACACGCACACCACACGCACACCACACACACACAGCACACATCACACACACACACGATACGCACACACAGATACGCACATACGTACCTAGCTACCTATCCACTCGCCCACCCGTCAGTTTGGATATGCTATTGTGCATAAATACATCAGCTGCGACGATAATCTCATAACTCCACTAAATCCAAAAAACCAAATTACCACATCACTACGTTTGATTCTAACAGTTGGTTGGCGTTATCAGTGACAAAAGGGGATGTATTGAATATATGGCAACTACAAACTTCCTTTGCACTTTTGTATGCGCGTTCGGTCGTCAGCAGAAAAAATTGTTACCCATTCTTGGTATTCGTTCTTATTTTACTTGAATTACTTGTACCAGTAACTTTTACTATTAGAGGGTGTGTTTTTAAAGTGTTTTCTTAGATCACTACCTATATACATATAGCTTAAATACGTTTAATTTAAACAGCTGGTAAATAGTGAATAATGATGTGATGAATATTAACTAGCCCATTCCGTGACGATGTAATTGGCGGACAATTACGTAACTGATAAAGTATGTGCTTACTGCATAGGTCAATTAGAGAGGAGTTTGCATGCGACGCTTCCTGTTTCTTGGAAGTTCTGTGCGGGTGTCGCTTGAATAGATACTTAGACTTATATAACGTAAGTAACTTTATATTTGTTGCTTAATTTTCGTAAAATTATACATTTGTTGGATGTAGTGAAACAAAGGGGTACCTACATATACTCATACCGCAAGGCTTCGACCATAAATAAGTTAGAAATTGTCACATTATTAGACAAGGTCGTTTGAATACTCAATCCAAATGTAGTACTATTTACTTACTTTAAACTAAAAAAAATTTCAGGATGATAACAGGAAACCGACGCGACGTAGTGAAAGCCTCAAAGACTATACTCATCATTCTGTTAAGATCAACACAGAAATCCGGTGTCAGTTACAATGAAAGAATCATTAAGAAATGAACAATAGTACTTTTTTGTGCGTTTTGTTAACTTTTCATCTTGGTTTTCTTTATAAACAAATTTCTTTAAATAATTACTAAATTCTAAAAACGTCTTATTGTCGGTTTAAAATAATTTACTTCAGTAAACATTTCAGACGCGTCTATTAGGCAACACACATTACTTTTATTTAAAATTTTATAATAGAAGATATGTTTAAGACATAATGTCTGTATAGCTGCTATCTCTACCATTTCTTACTCATTTACCATATTTATTATACTATATTTGGCTTAAAATCATACAAGCCGTTGTAGACTGGTCTACATCGGCTTGTGATTTTAAAGGCAACAAACTGCGGATATTTTTGTCTGGGATTCGAATCCCTGTTCAGTCGTGTACATTTTGTAAGTATAAGTGTATGGTCCATTCAGTTAAGCTTTGACTATAAAGGCAATAAAATAAAAAAAATAAGTAAAACAAGTTTTGGAAAAGAGTTAACTTCTACGTTGAAAGAGCGCTATGATAATAATAATGATTGTTATTAACACTGTCCTTGTAAGGTGCTCATTTTCTTAAGTTTATTTATTCCTTTTTGCTGTGTTAATGTAACATTTGCAACATGAGTAGCATTTTTCTGCAAATATCTTTTTTGCTATGCAAGCGTAACTACACTTTAAACTTTCATTACCAGTATTTTGCTAGTACTTACATCTGATTTCTCGGTAAATTCTTTGTTGGTGTATTTATTATTAAGATACAGGATATAACTCTTCCAATTGTGATTTATCGTGTTAATTAAATAAACAAACGGATTATGTTAGCTCACTAATATTTCGGGTCAAAGAATTTTGATACGCTATTCCTTTACGTATTGGCGCTATTCGATATTAAACGTTGATATTTCGAAAACTATTAGACCGATTTTAATCAAACAACTTGCATCATAATCGATATAATTTCTGTGTATGTGAACGTAATTTGGTATTTTTTGTTACATTTATCTAAGCACTAGACCGAAATATATTCGAGAAAGCACCATTTTTCACCGCTCTTCGCGCAAAACCAATCTTTATGAATTAATAATTAAAACACTAATTAATGGATTGCCTTCATTTTTAGCAATATGCCAAAGTACACATTTGCTTAGAGGTTGATGCTGATTTCATCACTTTCTATTATTTAAAAACCGTGTAATAAAGGAAAAATGCCACGCTTGTTAACTCCCTTATTCTAAGCGTTATATGCAATATTTTTACAGCTGTACATTAAAACCAATAAATACCGAAAGATCGACTTTTTCTTAATTTCTATAATTGCTAACCAAGAGATAGAAGTAAATATTTCGTTGAACAAGGATAACGCATGCAGAGGTAACAGAGAAGGAGAATGCTTCGCGCAACCCTGTGTCGCCTCTACTGAGAAATCGCAATTTATATAGTGCGGCAAAGCATGCATTTTAAGTAGAAACGTAATATTAGAATTGCAATAAAAGGCGAAATTTCTAGATTTCGAAAACTATATTGTTCAAATTACATAATAAATAGATTTATATACAACCATCGCTATCTTCTTTGCCGTCCTCCTCAATGTCCTGAGAATTGATAATTGCAAAAGTGAAGCCTTCGTGATTTCGTTAAATGAATTGAATTGCTCTGATAACGGAACTTTTCATTGTTCAAGTATATTTTGTTTTGTCCAGTTGGTTGCTAGATTTCTAAAATCTGGATTTATCATTGTGTGGTACGGTGCTTGATTTATCGGATATCACTGCCAACACATATCGTAACCATTATTCATACTGCTCTTTATTCATTTTGTCATAGTAATCCGCCGAACCTTTTTTTCCAACGAAGCATTTGGTACAACCTGGTAACAAACCGTTTTCGTTGCCAATATCCAATATAATTACTCTTAGTCCAGATCCAGAGGGTCGCTTGATTCCCCCTCTGAATCCATTTATTTCTTGAATTGTTCCTCGGTACTGATTAAAATTTGTGCGGTTTTCTGGGGTAACAAATTCCACCCAACCAAATTTTCTTCAATGGTTTGCGCCGCACCATGTTTCGTCAGTAAAAAAATATTCCATCTGGTTTCTCATATCCTTTTAATCGAATATAAATACTCCGCTCTTTTAGCAGCTATCATAGTAGCTTCCATAAAGATTAGTGGTGGTACATACTTGTGGATAATCCGGACATTTGCCTGTCAATCTTGCAGATCGACTATAGTTGTAAACCTTTTTTCCACACAAAAATTTAATATTTGTCTTCGTATAACGCCCTTTAGAAAATCATCGATATCTACTTTCGGTCTACCAGTTCTTGTCCTCGCCCCTGACACTGTACCAGCACTACTTACCCTTCTTCAATTGATACCCTTACAGTACTTCTTTCACTAATCCCCAGGCATTCCTCAGTACTCTTTGTAATTTAATTAAGAATAATTGCGATTACGCCATTTTTTCCCGCTTTGAAGAAAGCTTTTACGTTTAGAACAGTCTCTTTACACTCGGCATTTTTCTATTTGGTAAGAAGCTGCTACGATATACGTACATACTATGTGTATATATATATATATATATATATATATATATATATATATATATATATATATATATATATATATATATATATATATATATATATATATATATATATATATATATATATATATATATATATAGGCCGTTCATCGCAAGCTTGGAAATCTCGCGCAGGTGAAACGTAGCAGTTTATAGAATTTCAATGCGTGTACCAGCAATAGTACACCCCGGGCAGTAGATAGTATGTACTACTAGCAAATAATACAAGTTGGTGCAGGATAAATTATAATTTATTACTTTCCCTGTTGGTAGGTACACAATATGAGAAAATCGCGAGCATATAATGAACAATATTATGCTATAACAATAATAACTGTTAAATAAACAGTCAAATAATAAATAAATACAGAACGATCTGTTATTTCGAATTTGTATACCTAAAATATAATATTTTAGGTCAAAGTTGATGTGGTGAAATATATTAATTGTGAACTAATAAAAAATACGTAATAAACACCATTAAATTTGCAGCAATTCAGGGTAATGACGACGGAATATTAGCATCGTCATCCGAGCTGCAACTGAACCCGAAATCACTATCAGCAACATTTCCAACATTAATAATTAAGGACTCTGTAACGATATCCATAAATACTTCGTTCTGGCAATGCAAGTAAACTGACTATCATCAAACATTTGCAATATATGCAAAGCAATTACAATAAGTTCAACGAATACACATTGTTAAAGGAAAGTTTTGCATTCCAATAATTATAATGAAAACAGGCTTAAATACAAAATTTTAAGCACGCGGGTGTTTTTTTTTCTGGAGTTATTGTGGATACTCACATTCACCCACACATACACACATCTAGACATCATGCTCGATCTTGACGAAACTTGGCCAAAAATTGTAAAACTAGCTAATAAGTCGATTTAGCGATAGTGAAAGAAAACCGATTGCATAACCTTCTATACCTACATATGTATATGTAGCTTGGAAGCTAAGAATTATAAACGAAAATTTAAAATATCTGTTGTGGAACACCACACGACCTTACAACCTACAAAATAGAACTTAAAAGAAACGAAATAATTTTAATCTTTTTTTTTAAGGATAATAAAATTATGCAACCTCTTATATAAGCAGTTCATTGCGAAAATAGGCAACATTGTAAACGCAAAAACAATATTCTATGTCAAACAAATGTTTAAAACTTCATGACAGACAGAGGTTAAGATGCTAACTTAAATTAAAAAAAATGAAATAATTTGAAATTTAAATTTTTTTAGGGTAATTATGCAATCCGTTTTTATACGTTCATAACGAAAACAGGCAACATTGTAAAAACAAAAACCAAAATATATGCCAGAATGACGTTTAAAACTTCATGTCAGATAGAGATTCATAGACATAAATACATGTTAACGTAAAAAAATTCCAAAGTTGCTTCTATAAAAATATCGGTAATACAGCTTCCGCATTTTCAATCATATTTATTTAATTTTTACATTTATTTCGATTTATATTAAAAAACTTTCTAAAGAAAATTTTTGTAAGGTTAAGTTTTCTTTAAAAAATACGTCTACACTTTTTCTCATAAAATTAATCGTTATTCCGATAATGAAAAAATTAAATTCTACCTTAGGAATTGTTTTACCGGTAAATTACATGTCATCAAAAAATTGCATAGAACATAATTAATCGATATGTCTAAGGTCTATATGTGGTTATTTTTATATCTTTGAAATATTTGATAAGAACCAAAAACTGTCCCTAATAAACCATTCCTCACCCTCGCTGGCTTTCTTCCAAAATCTAATCAGCTCTGAGCCAAATGAAAACAAATAAATACAAAATTTTAAGTACGTTGGTGTTTCGGTTCTGGAGTTGTGGTAGATCACATCCAGACATCATGGTCGATCTTGGCGAAACTAGCCCAAAAGTTGTAAATTGAGCTACAGTAATTTTCACGAGTCAGTGTAAAAATGCGTCACTAATACCAGGATATCAACAATGATTGACCGAAAAAAACTGCTTTTTACAGAATTTTTATCACAAGTTTATTCCAAGTTTCTGATTTTTGCTTTTTCAATTCTTCCTTTATGTACATTTGTATTACAATAAAATAGTTGTTTTCAAAACTCATTAATAAATTAACCAGGAATTTCAAGGTAAGTTAATTCGTGTATTTGATGCCTTTTTCGTAAATAATTGTTTTTTAGGTTATAATGCCTTTTACTATCGAACAAGACAAGTTTATTTTGGAAGCTTATTTCCGAAACGGCCAAAAAGATATAGCTGGAAACTGGAAGTATTCAGTAGGATTATGTGTTGAAGAATATCAAAATCACTTTCAGAACATCGAATTAAATAATGATGTTTTATGTCGACAAATTCGAAGAATGATTAATTGTTTTCATGAGCATGGTAGTGTTTGCAAGGGAAAATCTACGGGTCGCACAACTGTACTTACAGAGGAAGTAGTGGAAAATGTAGGTACACATTTGGAAAGAAGTCTGACAAAACCTTTAAGACAATTGGCCCAGCAAACAGGTAATTTTGCACTATACAAAACATGATTGACTTGTATGTTTAAGCAATAAAATAAAAGAGTCTTAAAAACCAAAACATTAAATAAGTAAGGTTAGATTGACAACATTGTGCATATTGCAATATAAGCAATTGTTACAGGTCCTTCTTATAGTACGTGCCATAAAACAGTCAAACGTCAATTACATTTTCATCTTTACAAAATAACGGTTGTGCAAGAATTACTACCAGTAGATTTTCAAAAGCGTTTAGAATATTTCCAATGGTTCAACAACAACTTGAGAGATGACGAAATACTGAACTTAAGTTTCTTTACGGATGAAGCATGGTTCCATTTATCTGGTTATGTGAATTCGCAGAATTACCGTGTGTGGTCAGCAGAAAATCCACACGTTTTGAAAGTATGAAACGAATGTAATGCAAACAATGGTGGTCACTTTGAGATTGTTTTATAGATAATTGCCAAGTTTGATTTTATTTTTCTAATTTTAACTGTAATAATAAACATATACCTACTGTATTACGTACGTAAATATAATTAAATAAAGCTAAATTAAAAAAAAATTAAGTGTCAACTCAAAATAAACGTAAATTACAATTTTTCAAGTTTCTGTGCGCCTAATAATAGACAATTCGTCATTCACGAAAGTGTTTGTCATTTATGGTAGTATTTATTTTAATATCTGCATTTACGCCACTTGACATAGCACATTTTTCATTTTAAGGATGCGGAATGGTAGTACTGTTCTAAAAGTGTCACAGTCAAACAATCACGGTCAGATTGTGAAAAATAACAGTTTGACAACTATCAAATCGCTTCAGGAGTTATGTTTATTTTAACACAATAATAAAATTTAAGTTTTATATTTCTTTTTTAATATGTTATTGACGTTATCTGATGAGAATTTTATATTGAGTTATTTCTTCATGATACTTCCAATTATACAGTAATCAAATTTATACATCTATACCCACAGAACTAAATAAATAAAATATGTTGTTTATTATATTTACGAGAAATTATACTAACATTTATAACAATTGTTTGAAGAACAGAAATAAATTAATGTGAAGAGTCTGAATCTTGAAATTCATAATCTCCACTGCTGTCACTATCTTCATCGTTCAAATTAATTATTATTGGCGCAATAACCACAGTATCGAGCTGTTTCTCTCTCATCCACCATTTGAAACTTCTGCCTTTGTGTGTCGTATACAATTAGACCACTCTTCAGGAGTGATCGTTGCTAATGATTCTTTCCATAAGTTTAAATAATTTTCTATAGTTCCACCTTTTGCAGCAACTTGTAAATTATAATATCTTTTAGAAATGCCCCAGGCATTCTCGATTGCATTAAAAATGCAGTGATATGGTGGCAAACGTAACACACAGTGTCCATATTGTTGTGCTAATATATCGGTGATATAAATCTTTTCAGGTTAGTTACTGAAATCAAATAATCCATGTATTATCTATACTATTATTGCAAATAATATGGATATACTTACTCTTGAACTTTTTGTAAAAGCTGTGGTTTCAAAAGATCTGCCTCAAAAGAAATTTTATTGCTAATTAACCATTCCTGAATTTTCTTCTTTTTGTTTGCACTAGTGGGAGGTTTGTTCTTGACTGTACTGTTGATAGGATACATTGTCCATTATAATAAGAGATGACTCCTTTAAATTTTTAAGTAGTTGTTGCTCAAACCACCGCAGGACATTTTTGCTGTTCATTTTACAGTGATAAACTACATTTTTTATTACTGACAAAACTATTAACTCTGCACCATCAACAAAGTCATTTTCATTACCAGCATGCAAAATTATATATCTGAAAATCATTTTCAAATAAAAATACATGAATAAATAATAAAAAACAAACCTCCTTTAGTTGATTTGACCGTCCCGTCTTGAAAAATCCAAGTCTCGTCAACATACACAAATTGATACGTGATTACGTTTTAAATCAATGTTGTTAATTTCCATTAAGCCCCTACGAGAATCATCTTTTTTGTATTTAAATCCCATTGAAATCACTAATCGCCATAATGATGATAGGCTGCCAGCTAACAAATATTTTCTCCAAAAAAAGTTGATAACGTTACATTTTGCTCTAAAAATATTTCATATTAACAGTACTATAAAGAGCATACCCATTCATTGCAAATAATACATACTTTCTTTGTACGTATCGTATATTACATCATGAATCGCGACCTGCCTGGAAGGAGGCACATCAATCACTTATTTTTTTCCTGACCGTTTCTTCTTTGGATTAGAAGACAAGTAGCAATAGAGCGTGTTATTTACAAAATAACAAAGTGTTAATCTTTACTTCTCTCACACATTGCAAAGGCAGTACTGGCTGGGCTTCCATTTTTACGGTCTTTCTCAAAATAATCAATTAAGGAAAGAACCATTTCCTTCGCTTGAAGTCTCAAAGGTTTCGGAATTTTATTCTCGAGAGTTGGTTCCAATAAAGGAATAGTTTTGAAAAAAACTGTTTTGGCAAAACACTAACATAAGTTGTAATCGTTTTATAACACAAATTTGATACAGTACTACAAGCACAAAATATCAGAAAATATGTGTTATGTCAAATGTTTAATGTCAGAAATGCTTGACAACACCGGACAGAATTGCCAACCTAAATCAGTTTTATATGCATCCTCTCGTGCACAATAGGCGAGTTCTAAAGGTGGTACTGAAACAAAGTTAGTTATGACGCAGCTGCTCTTACTCGTGAAAATTAGTATAAGTAGACTGAGCGATAGTGAAAATAAAGTCGATTGTATAACCTTCTATACATATCTATGTATATGTAGGTTAGAAGGTAAAAATTGCAAAAATAATTATCCATTTTAATGAACGTAGTTTTTGTCATTTTGTCATAATAAAAGAAATTCCTATCATGAACGAAATGTTACAAACACGTTCTTCAATGTAGTAGCAATAACTAATAACTGTTATTAACTCATATATAATAATATATTACTTCAACGTACATTAAATTGCTTCAATTAAATCTAATTAACCTTACTTAACGTTGTAATGCAATCCACGTGCCAATCTGAAATCAAGGTTACCTAATAAAATTTGTAATGCGTAATATGCATTTTAAAATTGAATGACAAAGGGTATTGTGATACAGTCTCGAAAAACAAATCTACTGCGGAGGTAAACAATTAAACAAGAAGCAATAAACCATCCCTGACAGAGCACGTAGACCTACAATTCCCTCTTGAAAACAGCTTACAAGATTGCTACATCACTCCAAACTTTTTCTTTCTTTACAAATTCTTTTAATCAATTCCAATTTCAGAGACGCGGTTTCGCATCTTATTTATAACTGCCGATTGGGCATTTTTCGTTACTAATAAAAGAAGTAAATTCTTTATGAGTAGCTTGTATATAATGGTGTTTGAACTGTAATCAACAACCCACGTAAACGATACAAAACACCTCATAATAAACCTTGCAGAAAAGCAAGATTAAGACTGGATCGTACAAGAATAAGAAGCTATACACTAAATTTATGTCGTCTTCTTTTTAACAATGTGTTTAAACTAAAAATGTAAAAGTATAAAATTTCGTCACGCAATGTGTATCTAAACTAACATTACATACCTGTCAAAATACGACAAAATATTTTACTTTCGAACACAAATATCGAGTGGAGCAACAAAGTTACTGAGACAGGTGTGTAAATTTAATGGTGAAACTTACCTGCCTGACAACAACCCCATTCGAACCATGCAAAATATTTAATTTACGTATTTTTGACGTATATTTGCCCATTTAAGGAATACAATACCAAAACCTTGACATTATAAAACTATAATAATACCAAGACATTCTTCAGTCAGTTTCCAGTTTCTGCTTGAATGAATTTAGTAACAGCTCAGTTTTAATCCATGTTAATGCGTAAAGTGACAATTTGGATGCCTAAATACAAAAAATCAAATAAAGATGCTGATCTATTATTAAAATTCCTGTTTCGAAACTGCTTAAAAAGGCTGTGTATACTGCATAAAGTTTGTGCTCGTCTCAGAAGACGATCGATGATTTCCCAACCCCCCGGTATATATACACTTTGATTTTATTTACAAGTGATGTAGAAAATTGAATTCCGCACCCTCAACTACAAGGTGTAAGATTCCACCCTACCAATCAATCGATAACAATATCACCCTAAATCGAGACCCAATAAAGTTCAAACTCCCTTATCTTTGACTGAAATAATACACTTGAATAGCCTTGTGGATGCTAAAGCAAAAACGGCATTCGCTTAAAACTAAGAGGGATGAGTATGTACTCTTTAATTCAATGTTGGCTGATATTAAGGGTGAGGTTTACTTAAGGGTTAATTTCATGAGTGCATGTTTAACAGCTTATTTTCTCGTGACTACATCGTAACTATATACTTTCGTAAGGTTGCACACTTTATATACGTGTTAAATGCACATTTTCCTAATCATAAATCTAAGCCATAATCAACCATATTTTCATTGTGGAAGGTTATTACATGTATATTCCGATATTCTTTGCTTACAGTTATTTTAATACCTTCATATATAATTCTAGAGGATTTTGGTTTTCAATTGGTCGAACTTCTTATATAATATAATATACCCATTAGTTTACAATCTGGTGTTACTGTATATACAGGGTGGCCCACCACCACAGACAACACGATTTTTCCACGATAAACGGTTGAATATTGTTAAAAGATATTTTTTAGGTATGACAGGGACCGTTTGAAATACAATTTTAAAATATTTCAGATTATACAGGGTTCGTTGAAAAAAGGGCTATATCAAAGTTATGTTTTTTTAAAATAGAACACCCTGTATTTTATGTCATTTATGAAATGTAGAGGACAAATAAGGTGAGTTACTGCTATGGTTCCTATACCTAACATAAACAGGTTTCCAGATATTTTCAGATTTATAAAATTAGAAAATTGAAAAAGAAAATACATTTGTTTTACCCTCGTTTCACAAATATTATTAAGTGAAACATAAACCCAAAGAATTCGTTTTTAATTTAATATACACTATGAACAAAAAAACATACAATGTGAAAAAAAGTCAAATTTGATCACCTTTAGACTAGATTATCTTAATAAATATAAATGGTACATTCTGTATGTAATGCCTAATTATTTTAGTGTCTTTCGACTTGTATTAGGGCTTCCTATACCTACTTTCCAAAATAATGTATATTTTTTGCATGTTTTTAATTAAGTGCTACACTGTGTACCTTTCTAATAAAGGCGGCTTTTACTGTTTTCCACGCAATGTCAGCCAATCCTTTGATTTCATAACTGTCATTTAATTTAATATTAATTGGTGGTGCTGATTTTTGCAGAAAATTAACTTCAATATAAACGGATCTTTATCAACGAGTGGAGTTCTGAGTATGGGTTATGGATAAATTCGCACAAAAAGAGGAGAACGTTTCTCTCAATACTTGAGCAAAGCACACTTCCATGTTAACTTTCGCACGTATTTAAATCAGAGCTTCGCAAATAGTTGGATTGGGAGGGGGAACCTCAAAATTCTCCAGCAAATCCCTAGATTTTGCGACACCAGGTCAACAACTCCGGAAGTTATAGAGGATACGTGCTGCATTTAGAGCAATAACAGTAGAAATGGGGCACCTTCCGCCGCCAATTTGTTTTTTGGGGAAAACCCACTAATCAGCTATAGGCTACGCCCACGTGGGGACGCCCATTTCTAGCCCCTTTTTATCGCCTTCATTTCGGGCGCCATTTTCAACCCCTATATGACGAATTTAGGATGATAACCCGTAATTAGGGTCCTTTTGGCATTATCAAGAGCCCTTTTGGCAGTCAACTCCTGGAAGTTCTGATTGGTGGTCATAAGGCTAGACCACGTCCGCTATCAGGTGACTGGTCATGCGTGCGCATACTACCCTAGGCCGATCGCTATAACTGGAGAACCTAATGGCAGACTGTGCCCCTCTGGATTCTGATTAGACCTTAACCCCCAACCAGCCTCTGCGCTTTGATTGGAGGCTTAAGGCTCTGCATTCTGATTGGTCATAGTGGGGAATTCGTAAATAGTATTCTAATAATAAGAGAGCCATAATGCTAACTTGTAAGACAGGTATAGGAACTTGTTCTCGAGTCTTCGCCTCCTTACCGTGACCATCATGGCTAGAAATAGGATTCTAATAAGGGAGCCCTAATGTTATCTCACATGGAAAATACAGGAAATTGTGTTAGGGTCTGCGTCCCCTTGCCGTGACCCCATGGTTGCAAATAGTATTCTAATAAGGGGACCCTAATACTAACCTCTGAGACAGGTATAGGAACTTGTGTTAGGATCTGTGCCCTCCTGCCGTGGCCCCCTTGGCGTAAAATTTGAATTTGTTTGTTTGTGGCTCCATCTAGAGGTGTGTTTCTAGGACTAATGAATGTTTTCTGAAGTAGAGGTGCTCCACCTAGCGGCATATTTTTGCGCAAAGTTTGAATTTGTTTGTGACGCGATCTAGTGGTATATGACTAATGAATGTTTTCTGTAATAGAGATTGATCGTGGCTCCATCTAGCGGTATATTTTTAGAAGTCCATCCAAGCCCTGTAATCGCTAAGACGGGAAATTTGAAAATAGTGTTCTATAATAGAGTTCGATTATCAATAATAAAATAATATTTTGTAACGCGAGTCTAAAATGATTTTATTTATTAAGTTTTTATTCAACTGCTCAATTTAAAAAAAAACAATGGACCCATTGTTGATATTAAAAATATAATCAAGATAAAGCTAATATATACAATTGATTTTAAATGCGCTGTTAAATTCTGTATAATAATAATGAAACAGTTAATGGGGATTACATTATCAGTTAGTTACCATGTCGTTATACAATAAGTGAATGTACCATTTCGTGACTGGATATAAACAATAATAAATTCCATACATATTTTACGCACAAGTATACACCTAGACATTAGCTATCGTAAACAATATTAGCTAGAGATGCAATGCAATTGCGTAATATGTTATAATTAAATCACTAGCTTTGAAACAAAAAATTATCCGGACCTTACCTATCGCAAACCACAATTAGTTAGTTAGAAGTGTGATGTAACTGAATAAATACATTGCGTAACGCATTATAATTAAAATATTTTACGTACAGGATCAGTCATGTTATAATTAAATCACTAACTTAGAATAATTGTCTATCAAACTCTTCGTGTAAACAGTCAGCATAAAAAGAATCCTTTATGTATCCAGTGAAAAGCTAACTAGTAAGGTGATTGCTGTATTTTTTAGCGAAACAAGCTTCAAGTTGCAGGTTTTTGGTAATTCATACAACCAAGGTAAAATCAAATTACCCCAAACGTTTGATTATTTTCAATAAGACATTTGTCAATTTTTATTTACCAGAGCAGAATTGTGGAAAAACAAATATTATACAATAACTTGATTATTGCATCATTTACCAAATCAATCTCAAGCAGTTAATCAGTTCAACCCCAAACAAATCGATTAATCAGTCAAATCAGCCAAATCAAACCAAATACATAAATAGAGTTTCTAATTATAGCCCAATTTAAATCGAAAAGTTATATAGAAGTAAATTCAAGATGTTGAAGTGAAATCGACTGCTATCAAAACATCATGGTTATTTCCAGTAATAAAAAGCTAAATCTCGCGACTTGAAGAGTGCATTTTATGACGACTTAAAACTATTTTTCACAGTGTGTTGCATACAATTTCTAAGATGGTCATTACAAGATCTGCCTTATCGGAAACACCCCTGTCATAAATGACCATAGATTTATAAACAAGTCTAAACGTCATAAGGCGTTATTGAAAATGGAAAAAATTATAATTAAGATATTTTGCATACAAGATCTGCCTTAGAGGAAACACCTCTATCAAAAAGGCCCTTAGATTTATAAACAAGTCTGAACGTCATAAGTCGTTACTGCAAATATAAAAAATGCTTGCGGGCAAATAAGCAAGCTGACTTTCATTTCTAATGTTGATAATACACCAGCGGTTTGCAGGGCCTTAGTTATCGCAAATCAAAATCAGTTAGTTAGAAGTGTGATGTAACTGAATAAATACATTGCGTAAGGCGTTATAATTAAAATATTTTAAATATTTAAATAAAAAGTTCAGCCTTATCGGAAATAGCTCTGTCAAAAAGCATCTTAGATTTATAAACAAGCCTGACCGTCCTAAGTCGTTATTGAAAATAGAAAAAATGTCGGGAGGGAGGGGGAATAAGCAAGCCAACTTTCAATTTATAATCGTGATAATACACCTGTGATTTGAAACTAACACAGATTTCTTCACTATAGGACAACGTGTTCTATTTTACCCAATGCTCATCATTATCATTACACGCGTCTCTCTGGTCTCTCTCTCGTCCCTCTCGTCTCTTTCGTCTCATTGGTCTCTCTCGCCTCGATCCTCTCTCTCGTCTCATCAATTAATTAGTAAAGTTATACCGAAAATGTATGAGTGACTGCAGTCTGGACTTAATCAGTAATTAAATACCGTATATCTGCATTTAAGCACTTCGAAAATATTCGCTTTCAAACTAATGCTTAGGGCAGGTAGATAGTTCGTAAATAAAAATGCAATTATCAAAACGCATCAAACAAGGCAGTCATCAAAAGTATGTGCTTTCAATTTCATGTTTAGGTGAAAACAGTTACGTGATAAATAAAGCTATAATTACCTAAATGTGTAACCGGATCAAAAATTCAATAAAATGTGAACTTTAAAATTGATTACCGCGAAAACCCATATGTAAAGCCCAAAAGTGTGATTATCATAGTAATCACCAGAATTTATGCTTTCAAATTAATATCTAGCGAGAAGCCGTTAAATGTTTTGTAATCAAAAACGTCTTAAGTTGCTTGTAAAGTAAATATATAAGAAGTAACAAAGTAACAACGGCACAGACGCCAATGGTTACAGTAAATAGAAACAGCTATAATGGTAAACTATACAGGACTCATAAGATGTGTATATCTACAGAACTAAGAGTTATGGTGAGTGTCCATAAACATTTTTATTATTATCATTATTATTATTAGTATTATTATTATTATTATTTTTATTATTATTATTATTATCATTATTACGAGCAGGCGCTCGTTTCGGTAAGACGTGTTCCTGCCTGCTCTGTCATTTAATTAAGTGCGAAAACACAATTAATATTTAATATATAACGTGCTAAATTACAGTTTAAATATAGTGTAAATTTAATCGAAAATGGAGTGCAATCGTTGTAAACAAGATATGTTATCAGAGGAAGTTCTTTGCAATGGATGTAAATGCCATTATCACTTTACGTGTTCAATTACTGAAAACACCTATCGTGCAAAGTCTCGTACTTCTAAGCAAGCATGGAGGTGCACAGAATGTAGAGGAGATAAAAAACTAGGTAGTGAAACAGAACGGGAAATGCCAGAGAAGGACTTAGAAATTCCACCCGGAATGAATGCAAAGAT
Organism: Vesta saturnalis; assembly: GCA_036346205.1. Lineage (NCBI taxonomy): Eukaryota > Metazoa > Arthropoda > Insecta > Coleoptera > Lampyridae > Vesta > Vesta saturnalis. The sequence continues at coordinate 1,857,276 of JARFJB010002154.1, read as the reverse complement.
TAACCAAATACTAGATTCTAGAAATTCTTGTCTAATAAATTTGATAATATGACGTTGCAATTTGACAAATGCATGGAGAAAAATAAGGCGATGAAAAACGAAATCAAATTACTAAATCGTACAATTGAACGTATGGACGCGCAAATATTGGAACTAAATATACGGGTGAATAAAATGGAGCAACACTCCAAAAGAAAAAATGTAGAAATTCACGGAATTTTCTGTGACGATACTATAACTCCTGAAATAAAATTTGAAGAAATAGCTTCGGAGATTGGTTGCGAAAACGTTCAACCCAAAAACGTCATTGAAATTAAGCTAAAAAGTAATTCAATGCTAATTGCCAAACTACAATCAGAACAGGAAAAAAGAAATTTTATCGCCAAAGGAAAAAAATGGTGGAAAAATCTTACAGAAGGTGATAAGAGAGAAAAGAAACAAATGTTCTTTAATGAAAATTTAACAGTAGCAAATCGTAAAAGAAACAAAAACGCGTGCTAAAATGTATAATTATAGATATGTTTGGGTCAATAATGGTCGAATAATGATATGCAAAGAAGATAAAGATAAAGTACGTACTATCACGTCTTTATCTGATTTACAGTTAATTGGTTAACAGAAATTTCCATTATTATACAATTATAGTGTAAAATTAAGTTTATTTTATTCAAACATTTAGTACAGAATGTGTAATAATTTTATTTAAAGGCTAAATATGCTAAAACGATAAGTTCATATCTTTATGCATAAATTTGTATTGAGAAGTATAGAATTATACAACTATAGAATTTATTTACAAATAAATAAAAATCTACAATTTTATGAATTGGATTCAACACGAGATTAATAACACTCAAATAAACTTTAAAGTAAGCGAAGATATACAGGAGTGGAAATATTTCAGCGGTCATTAAAATATGGAATTAACAAATATTAATACTTTTCACGTAAACATACGATCATTAAAAAAGTATTGGGAGGACTTACTAATATTAATTAACATGGGTAATTTTGACGTTGTACTCTTATCAGAAGTTAGCCTAACAAAAGAAGAAATCGATGGTTTTAGAATAAATAACTATAATTGTGTGTGCAAACTTCGAAAAAATAAAAGGGGCGGAGGGCTACTAATATTGTATAAAAGTAACAAATTCATCTTTAATCAAATAACTGTTAATACGTATGATTGTGAATGTATAAAAGGCAAACTTGAATTTATAAATAGTAAACATCAAATTAGTCTAATTTTTATATATCGTCCACCGAATCTACGAACTTACGATTTTTTAAAAGAACTTGAGTTGTTACTCGATAGCGTAAACGAACCTAATGCAATAATGATAGGAGATATTAATATTAACCTTCTCGACAAACTAACTAGGATTAATAACGAATATGAAGCACTACTATATTCCAAAGGATTTGTATGTGCAATTAAGGAAATAACTCGGGAAGAAATTCGTGAAGGAGCGTTAATACAGTAATTATTAGATCATATATATGTTAGAAGTCGAAGCAAAGAAATTAAGTCATCAGTACTACACCACAAGCTGTCGGATCACTACCCCATATGTATACATTTTAAATTGGAAAATGATATGACTGAACAACATGTAAAAAAAGGCAAAAAGTTTAACAACAATAAGATAAACCAATTGATAGCTGAAAACGATTGGAAATTAGATACAGACAATAATGTTGAACACATGGTAACAAAGTTAACAACAGAAATGAAACAAATTTATGATAAATCCACAGTAGAAGATAAACAACCTCCACAATATAAAAGTAAACCCAGGAAAGAAAACGGTTGGATAACGGAAGAAATATACAGTAAAATAAAAGAAAGAGATAGATTATTTAAGAAATGGAAATCTAATCCAAGAAATACATTACATAAAGATAATTCGTAACAAATTAAATAATGAAATAAGAGACAGAAAATAAACGTTTATAAACAATAAGTTACAAAAAGCGAAAGACTCGAAAAATGTATGGAACGAAATCAATAATGTCATTTATAAAAAATCAAAAAAAAACGTTGATGAAAAAATTATCAGTACCATTGGCAAATACGAAGATCCTGAACATATTGCACGCAACTTCTCTAATTTATTTAGATGCCAAATAGAAACATTAAAAAAGCAATGTAAACACAAAGTGCAAGTGAATATAAATACTCAAGATCTTGACTGTACATTTTACCTACCTCTTTCTAACCAAAAACAAATCGAGGACATAATTAAAAAAATGCATACAAGTAAATCTCTGGGATATGATGGGATAAGACCGATTGATGTAAAAAATAATTATACGATATTTGGTTACGTAATATCAGAATTAATAAATCTAACAATAAAACAAGGAAAGTTTCCGCAATCGCAATTACGCGGCCCATTTATAAAAAAGGTGACGCGCTAGACTACAACAATTACAGACCGATTTGTGTATTATCGGTCATAGAAAAAGTTATCGAAATTTATATAGTTAAACACTTTAAAAGATATTTAAGTGACAATGAAATTATAAACAAGAAGCAATACGGATTTCAAAAGGGAAAGAGTACGGAACAATTGTTGTGTAAAGTTAACGATTATATAAATACCGGCTTAGACAAAGGGAAATATGTCATAGGGCTATTCATTGACTTTTCCAAGGCATTTGATACGGTCGATCATGGAATACTACTAAAGTGTCTACAGAAAAACGAATTAATTGGTAAAGAATTAAAATGGATGAAAAGTTATCTGGACAATAGAAAATTCATAGTGAAAGTGGCTAATGAGTTCAGTGATAAAACGTCGTGTTCGTGTGGTGTACCGCAAGGAAGTAATTTAGGACCTATACTTATCTTGCTTTATGTAAACGATTTATTTAATGCTGTAAAAATATCTGACTTATATATGTATGCGGAAGATGCGATAATGTTATATAGTCACAAAGATCTTGACGTTTGTAATATGGTCATACAAGACGACTTAAACTATATAGTTAAATGGTTACACGGCAAAAATTTATATATCAATACCACAAAAACAGTAACCATGTTATTTAGAAATCCTCTAATTAGTGTACACAAGCCATTAAATGTAAAACTGCATGAATATAATCGTCTAGGGAACAATGTAGTATGTAGCTGTGTAGGTATAGAACAAGTGTGTGAAATAATGTATCTAAGTCTTAAAATTGACCATCACTTAAAATATCATAAACATATAGACTTAGTATTTAACAAATTAAAAAAAATAGCTGGTTGTATGTTTCCGCTAAAAAAATATTATGAAAATCGTGTACAAAGCATTGTTTGAAACAATATTACGATACGGAATACGTAACTGGGGTTGTGCAGAGCTAACATACATAGACAAAATATATAAATTACAAATTAAAGTTTTGAAAATGATAGGTAACGAAAATGAAACCACTAAAATGTTCGATAGCTTTGACACTCTAACCACTTTAGGATTTTATAAATATTATAATATACTGGATTATTGTAAAAATAATATACATAGGGAAATTATTGATCATTCGTGTAACACCAGATTTCGTAAGTACGTAATTCCGCAGACTTATAATAAATATGGCGACTGAACATTAAAATGTACCATACCAAAATTGTACAATGAAATACCATTTGATTATAAAGACAAAACAATTTCCCAATTTAAAAGCTCGATCAAAACCTGGTTAAGACAAAATGTTTAAGTTTCTAAAATAATAATAAAAATAGTTTTTCTATTAATTTTAATTATCATAATTTTTTATTTTATTTCTTGTTTGCATTTTCTTTTTTTGTTCTTTTAGAAATATATGTATTATTTAAACTTGTAGATAACCCATAGAAATTGTAATTATGCATAAGGAACTTCCTGTAAATACTGATTGCACTCTTAACGCACAAACGCCATAACCTATTGTAAATATTATTATTTGATGTATGTTATTAACACGTAATTTGGCACCTACTGAAAAGTCGTAGCCTTAGTAGGACCTCACAACTGTATGAGAATTTGGTGAAAATAAATAAATAATAATAATAATAATTATTATTATTATTATTATTATTATTATTATTAAACTGTGATACATTTGTTATAGTACTAGTCTTCTTGTGATGTGTGTGGAAAGCCGTTTCCACCAGGGGTGGATCTATGCGAAACCCACATACCACCGACGATTTTCTGCAATGTCTGTGGTCTACAGATTACGCCCGATGAAAACCCTTTATACGAAGAATACTGCAAACTATGGCAGGAGACTACGCTAACGGCATCTGTGGCATATGTGGCCTACCACTATCGCAGGGGATGAATCTGTGTGCGATTTACTCAGTCTGTACAGTGGGCGGTTTGACGGTAACCCAATCGCTAAACCGTTACCCTACTCACGATCCTTTCGTGGATCACTGCTGGGGATGTCGTATTCCAATATAATCCGCCGAGATCCAGATGTGCGAAGTGTGTACACTTGCTGTGACGGGGTATTATGCTGATGACGACGCCGACGACGACGACGGTGACTAGACAGTTTTATTAAAATAGTTATAGTTTTAATAAATTATTAAAAATACTTTTTATTATAACTTATAAACAAGTCATTTTCAGAATGTTTGTATAATTTAATTATAAGCCATAACTGTATACTTTAAAACAAAATAACCAATGAGTTTGATTATGCTTTCCTATACCTGTGTTACAAGTTAGCATTAGGGCCCATTATAAGAACACAGATTCAAAAAATCACAGGTGTATTATCATGATTAGAAAGATCGCTGCCTATTAACCCCCTCCCCGACATTTCTTCCATTTTTAAATAACTACTTAGGACCTTCAGGCTTATTTATAAATCTAAGACCCTTTTTGACAGAACTGTTCCCGATAAGGCTGATCTTGTATCTAAAATATTTTAATTATAACGCCTTCATCACACTTCTAACTAACTAACTAATTTTGGTTTGCGATAACTAAGGCACTGCAAATCGCTGGTGTATTACCAAAATTAGAAATGAAAGACGCCTTGCTTATTTACCCCCCAGGCATTTTTTCTGTTTTGAATGACGACTTATGACGTTCTGGCTTGTTTATAAATCCAAGGCCCTTTTTGACAGAGGTGTTTCCGATAAGACAGATCTTGTATGTAGAATATATTAATTATCATTTTTTCCATTTTCAATAACGCCTTATGACGTTTAGGCTTGTTTATAAATCTAAGGTCCTTTTTAACAGGGGTGTTTCCCATAAGGCAGATCTTCTTAAAAATACTATGCAACACATTGTTTGTGTCATAAAAAGCGCTCTTCAAGTCGCGAGATTTATCTTTTTATTACTGGAAATAACCACAATGTTTTAATAGAAGTCGATTTTGCGTCAACATCTTGGTATTATTTCTATATTACTTTTTGATTTAAATAAGGGTGTGGTTTGATTGATTAATTTGATTGAGGTTGATTTGGCTGATTAGTTTGATTAATCGAGTTGTTTGGGGTTGAACTGCTTGATGGTTTGAGATTTACTTGATAAATGTTGAGTAATCTAGTTGTACAATACTTGTTTTTACATAATTCTGCTCTGGTAAATAAAAATTGACAAATGTATTATTGAAAATGGTCAAACGTTTCGGCTGATTTGATTTTACCTTCTTTGTGTGAATCACCAAAAAACTTCAACTTAAAGCTTGTTTCGCTAAAAAATACAGCAATTACGTCATCAGTAATTGTTATTTTTGTACTGAAGGGTTTTTGGCTGCTGAAAGTTTACTCGAAGAGTTTAATAGAGAATTATTCTAAGTTAGTGATTTAATTATAACATGACTGACTCCGTATGTAAAATATTTTAATTATAATAATTCCCATGAACTGTTTTATTATTATTATACAGAACTTAACAGCGTATTTAAAATCAATTGTATTTTTCATCTTTATCTTGATTATCTTTTTAATCTCAACAATGGGTTCATTGTTTTTCCATCTTCTAAATTGAGCAGTTGAATAAAAACCTGAATAAAAAAAATAGCATTTTGAATCGAAAAATTGCTTTTACAATCTGGAAGCAAGATCAAATACTTAGCGACATAAGATTGGAATGAGATGCAATTAAAAAAGTTTTTATGACATTCGATCTAATTATATGGCATTGTATTTGTATTTCAAACATAGAACACCTTTTTACGTAATTAGATAATTATTGAGTTTTCCCCAGACACGTTAGAGCTATTTGAATAGTGAATGATTGTCATTGTGGTTACAGAACCGGGCAGTCTGGAAAATACGGGAGCTAAAGGGCGACTTGTTTAACTTTGTTACGTGGTTAGGTGGATTTTTTCCCAACACGGTAGAACTAGTAAAACACAGAAGTGAATGTGCTGTGAGTATACAGGTAACAGAAAACCAGCAGTTATTCACTCTTGTGTCAATCTCACGAGAAGTTCTTTAAATACAACACTGATCAGGCTCTACCTTGTATTCTATTCATTTACTTTATTTAATTTTTTGTACAGCTTGTAATGTTATGATATAATTACAGATATGTATTTATCTTCTCTAAATTCGTCAATATGCTTTAAACTATCCAACAACATTAAGGAGTCGAATACAGGATACTCAATCTGGGTATCATATTGACAAAGTATGGCGATAAGGTCGTTGCGGAACTGGAGGAGGATAAATGCGTGTTACCTGACCGTTTCCAGAAGTATTTCAAAGCCGAGGACCAACGTATACATCAATTTAATGAATAGCTGAAGGTTAAATATCTTTCAATACGTTCTTTAGGACCAGTAGGCAAAAGTACTAATTTAATATTCATTTAGAAAAACGATCTTATAATCATTACGTTATGTAGTGATGAGATTGACTTAACAAATAAAAACATTTTTCACTCGTACTACAAAATATCTATTACAGAAAACATTCATTAGTCCGTATACCACTAGATGGCATCACAAACAAATTCAAATTTCGCGCAAAGATATACCGCTAGGTGTAGCCACCTCTATTATAGAAATCATTCATTCGTCCTAGAAATACACCATTAGATGGCGCCACAAACAAAGAAATTCAAATTTCGCCCCAAGGGGGCTACGACAGGAGGGCAGAGACCCTAACACAAGTTCCTGTACCTGTCTTACAAGTTAGTATTAGGGGCTCCTTATTAGAATACTATTTGCAGCCATGGGGCCACGGCAAGGAGGCGCAGACCCTAACACAAGTTCCTGTACTTTCCTTATGAGATAACATAAGAGCTCCCTTATTAGAATACTATTTCCAGCCATGGGG
>JARFJB010002154.1:1822500-1845000 GCA_036346205.1 Vesta saturnalis | reverse complement strand
ATTACCATACGTATTTTCACATTTCATTTAAATATTAATATTGTTAAAGAACGAGGGGGAAGTCTTTAATAACTTTTGAACATTTTTTTTTATCTCAATGATTTAAATATAACCGTTATATATTAAAGAAGAAATCTGAGATTTCCAACACATGATTATTTTATGCTGGTAGCACGTTACGTTAGTAAAGAGCACCTATATTGGGCAAAGACGCTACACCCCACCTACATGATGCGTTACAAGATTACGTTGGTCAGTTCCAAAAGAGGTATTTTTTATTATTCCCATGTTTAGTTATATAAAATGTACAAGGTATACTTGCTATTGTATTTTACGTATATCCACTTAATCAACTTAAAAATCATAAATGTGAAAAGTTTGAATGTAATTTTTTGTTAGAAGCGTAATCAAGCTCTTAATATAATTTCTTACAATGCAAAGCACCAGAACAGAATTTATTCAATATTGTCATTATAAAATAGTACTTAGTTCACTTATTGCTTTAACATCTATGTATACACTTTACGTTTTTATACAAAATATTGTACAATGAACAGCCAAGCACACAAATAAACAAATCAAAAGACTTACGTAAGACAACCTAGAAACAAACAAATTAAATAAATACACACCCAAACATACAAAACCCTCAAACATACAAACACTGAAACACAAACAAATTAGTGAGTAAACACCGATAGGCACTAACTTACAAATATACAAATCAAAATAGTTATCCAAAATATAACAAAAGAAAGACCTAGAAACCAGGAAAAATATAAATCACTAAATTATCAAACGCAAAACAACAGTCACATCTGCATACAAACAAACAACCCAAACGTCCAGATTAAAGACACTAAGCAAATTATTTAACACAAAAACCAGTACACACGTACCTAACAACATACCAAATATGCATGAAACAATCAAACTCAAACACACTAACACCAAACACCTAAACCGAGAAAGCAAGCTACATATGCAAGAGCTAGTCATCAATGAACACAAAGAAGCAAGCAAATATAACGATGAGGGTCGATTATACGAGAAGCGTGTACTAATCCCGATACATAAACTAATAAAGCAGGTCTAAAAAAATATAATTTAATGCCCGAATACTTATTAAATAATGGCATGACCTTTGGTCGCTCTTAATGAGTTGATGGCTGAGTCGGCGTGGTTATAGATCTCGGACACCCCTTAGAGATTACGGTAAGTCTTCGCGCCTAAAAGTGTCTTTTAATCTGCCTCACACAACCTAGTTTCAGACGCGAACTTGGGAATCTCCAGCGGAGGAAGTTTCCAGAACTCAAGATCGATGGTGTTGAAAATAGTTCTGAAAGTATATTTATTTTGGACGGGAGGTTGTTTAGGGATGACACGAAGGTTACGATTTTTTCCCAAACACTCTCGACAGTTTGAACTAATGAAAAATGCGCATGCACAAAAAGATAAAATATGTTTAAACAAAACTAAAATACTAAGGCGACCACTCTGGTTCACACAGTTGTGATCAAATTTGTGATGCTAATCCTACTGAATCTATAGCTATTAACGGGGCGAGTACCTATTAAACAGAAGTAATTGAGCAAAACACAAGATAACTTTACCTTACAATCACTTGACGAGTGGACACGCTTTCTGAACGTGAAAAATTTATGAACGTAACAAAATGGTAGGCTAGGGTGCGCCTTACATACGTAACCTAAGTATCAAATTACAGTATGACCTAACATAAACAATATACCGGGAGGTCCATTCATAAAGGAGACAGGATGTATATGAGAAACTACGCATCCCTCAATTTCGGGGAAAAAATGTTGATGGTAAAAGTGAACGAGAGAAATTGCTGGAAATTAGTTTCAAATTCCTGCGATGGCCGCTAGGGTGTATACACAAACACCAAATTACAAAATCGGCTTTTCTTCTTAAATCGGCATTATCAAGCTATGTCCAAAATAGATTTATTATAAACTATATAAGCATAGAAACATTTTATTTTTCTAGCATTTCTCTCTATCTTGCTAAATAAGGATAGGAGGAGTGGTAAATGTTCACATGAAAAAATGTTACAGCTTCTTTGTAACACGATCGATTTATATAAACTGAGTTCCGTTTGAGAGAGGCTTCTTGGGCTCTTCTAATAAAATGTCGGTAGATGGCGTTCTGTGACAAAGTCGTAAATTTTTGCAATATTTTCGAAAATTTTAAATGTAAGGGTATAATTATTTTTAAATGAAAAGGAGCGTGAAAAATATAGAAATTGGTGAAAGTCCATATCTTCTGTCGTTACAAAGGTATGGATACAAATAAATGTAAAAATACATTTTACAAGTATCAGAATTAGAGAACACGTTTAACTGTCATTAATTATTAAAATTTATTAATTATTAAACAATTGAAACAATAGAGTGGATAATAAAGTTTATTTTTTTAATTATTGTGTGACATCAGGAGTTTTCTTTCTATATCTCTGGCCCTGAAAAGGGGCGATTTTATAAAAGAATGGTGTGCAGCAGCCCTAGTGGTGAATAACTAATGACATTTTCCCCAAAAATGGGCTGGACACCCACCATGCTGAAAGAACATATTTTGGCGTGCTTCTAATGGCAGTTTTATAAAAGAACTGATTCGAAAATTGAGGTAAATTTCACCGGTCAGTTTTTCATTAAATATAAATGGCTTAATGATCATTCCTCCCAATATACCGCTTCAAACGTGTATGCTCCACCCTCTTTGATGTTGCACCTCTTCCATACAATCAGGATTGGTTTACGACTAGTAATGCACGTCATAAAAATTCACGTGCCCATCGCTGTTGAATACAGCCTCATCCGTCCATAGTATATTTGAAAATAGTCAAAACTGCATGGTAACCGAGCTGGTAGCGTAGTGGTGACACAACCTGCTTAGCATTCAGGAGGTAATGGGTTCGATTCCCGTTACCGTCTACCCTGTATGAAGTTTTTTCAGGGGGTTTTCCTCATACACATTTAGCGGCATGGTCACAGCATATATGCACACCATGTGCGGCTACTTAGGCGAATGCTGGGGTAGTATTTTCCCACTCAAAACCCTAACTCCGTTCCTTCCGATCCTATCCTGACCACACCCATCCTTAATACCACCATCCATATATACGTAATGTATATATGTATGCTGGGAATCCCTGATTGTGGCTTAAGGAGCTAGGACAGCTAGAGCAGCCCGCCCTCCCCTTCGGGGAGGGAATGAAATACGTGGTCTTTTCCTTTTTTTTTACTGCATGGTATGAGTGTAGCGTTAGTTTGAAATAAAACTTTTTTATTAAGCGATATTAATAAGACAAGGTATATATTTCAGGGAATTATGTTTTGTGGGTGGTCTTTTAAAATTTGTTTAACGGTAGTTTGGGTAGTGCCTACGTCGTTAGAAATATCTCTAGTATTTCCATGATGATTAAGTTCTGTATACGCTACGCTAGTACCTTAATAATGTTTTTTTCAGTTCGGACCCTACCATGTCTTTGGGAAACACGGGACGATAAACACTTCCGGTATTTCTTAAATGACGCGCCAATCGCTCACAAGCTCTTTTTTCGTAACTATGGCTTTCTGAATACCGCGTAGCATAAATTCTTGCAGCAACAGTTTAATTCTTCATGGATTCGAAATATACAGCAAGCATATCAAATGCCATTTCATTTGCTAACGGCATTTTGAAATCAAGGGTTCTTTAATCAAACACGAAAAACTTTAAAGGTACTAATATTATTTTGACGAAAAGCAATATTTAAAGTGGCTATTGTTTGTGTTATTTTTTCCATTTCAAGACTTACTAGACTGCTATTTTATCTATGCGTGAGGGATTGTAGCTCTGCACTTAACAGTACGGGTGACAATTTGAACATTTGGAGCATCATTAGTTCTTCAGTATTGGGGCTGTTACACATCATTGTTCTTTAACATCGGCCCTTTTTAGTGCCACAGATATTATTAAAAACTAAATTCGTAATACATCATAATTATATAAAAATTGACTTTATTATCCGCCATAAATCAAGTATACGCCCCAGGGGAATTTAATATATTAAATTTTATTCCTATTTTTTTAATAGTTTAACAATTAATAAATTTTAATAATGGACGATAGTTAAACTTGTTCTCTAATTCTGTTGTAAAATATACGGTTACATTTATTTTTATTCATATCTTTGTAACGAAAAAAGATATCGACTTGCGGTTTTCATCCACTTCTATATTTTTTCACACTGTTTATCGCGAGTTAAAAATAATTATACCCTTACATTTAAAATTTTCGAGAATATGGCAAAAATTTACGGCATTGGCAGAAAACACCTTTACCGGCTAGAAAAAGAACTAAACCGACAATGTTAATACTTTATTAGAAGCACACAAGAAGCCTCTCTCAAACGAGAGTTGCTTTATTAAAACAAGTTGAGTTAAAAAGAAGTTATAACATTTTTTTCAAGTGAACTATTACCTCTTCCCCTTTCCGTCATTTAACAAAATAGAAAAAATACTGAAAAAATGTTTCTAATTATGTAGTTTATAACAAAACTAGTTTGATTGTATCTTGATAATGCTGATTTAAGAGAAAGATCATTTTCTAACTTGGTGTTCGTGTACGCTCCCTAGCGGCCGTCGAAAAATTTGAAATTACTTTCTAGTAATTTCCCTCGGTCACTTTTACTATCAATGTTTTTTTTCGAAACTATGCTATGCGTAGTTTCTCATATACAATAATTTTGAGTATTTCCCTCATGTATAATTTACTCCTATACAGCAATGCCACTGCGTTAGGATTACAGCGATAATCCCATTGAACGTTATGAATTACAGCCGTAATTAAAACGCAATGGCGTCATTCTCAACTACCATAGTAACAGAGCTATTCTTGTTATGAACAAGGAGCATTTGCCAAACACTGACAACCACGTTAAACGATTTAAGTTAAATTTATTGTAAAAATGAGACGATTTCGTAAAATTTCGTGAGAAACCATTTATAGAAATATTGAAAACAGTGTTCCGAAGAATACAGTCAAAAATCAGGCATTTATTTGTACGTTGGAAGTATTGTTCGTTTTCTAAATTTTGTTACATGCTTAGTAATTAAAAAGTTTTATCGGTTTTTAAATTTACATTTTTAATTAATTAAATAAAGGTTTTAAAAATCATTATTAATTTTATTAAATACATAAATAAAAAATTTACCTCGAATAGGATTTGAACCTACGACCTGTACTTTGCTAGAGTACCGCGCTAACCAACTGCGCTATCGAGATTAAAACCCTAATCGATGTAAATTTTGTCTTTATGTATGTATTTAATAAAATTAGTAATAATTTTTAATTACACATTTCCCTTCGAACTTATTCGTTAATAAAAAAAACTTATAAAATAAATGTTTTGTTCATTTGCTTATGTATATATATATATATATATATATATATATATATATATATATATATATATATATATACCACGCGTGTATCAAAACTCTTTTAACTTTTATCCAACAGAGAAAACCAACTCATGCGGTTTCCAGGCAACACCTCTTTTTCCCGGATTATCGGTAATTTAGGACGCAATAGTGGTATTATATATGATAAGCTACTAGTTTGTAAAAATTATGCTAGTCAGCTATCGGAATTACCACCCGAGTTATGGGTTATGTTTGTTCTACTCCTACACTGTATAAGCAGAGTGACGGATGAGTAATACGGAACTACCTTGTAATAAGATCCATAAGACACTGAACGTTTTATTTACGTACCTAATTGTGATGATTACAGTATTTTATGGTACATTTCAATTCTTATATTAAAAGTTAGAGCTAAAATTCGAACTAAAATAATAAGATCTAGTGTGAGTTAAATGTGGTACTGCTATATTTTTGTACGTCGAACTACTGAAATTCATTGAACAATTTTTGCAGTGTATGTTAATGAACCATGCTTTTTAACAGTGGAGTAAATGGCATCGTCACATATGAGAGTTTTGATGTCGTTACCGAAGATCCTTAATCATAAATGGTAGGTTCAAGTTCACTATCTTCAATAGATTCTATGCACTAAATTGTAGTGGCAGTTGAGGCTTTATTACACAGAATTGTCAATATATGCTTTCTGCTTTGTTTTATGACCTCAATGTACTTTAAAAGTCGACATATTACAATTAAATAAATATATGTTTAATATGCATTCTTTAATAAATACTGTGAATTTAGTGCCTTCCTCATTAGTGAAATTATTAATATATCTAAATTTAGTTTCATTTAAACCCCCAACCGCCACATAGTTTCGATTAAAACCTGTTGTAATTTGTGGACGAATTTTTATAAAGCATTAAAATGATACACCGCTTTGAATAGAGACATACCTACATTTGTCATTTTTATCTAGACAGTTCTGATTAAAAAAATTAAATTAGTTTTGGTTTTCCAAATATGGGATACGATACTCTATTCAAATTAGACTATTTTTTGTTATTGACGGAAAACACTATATAGTATTTTATAATTTCTGGGATTCGATCAATTAATTATATATGCTTTTAAGCTTTCGTTCATTTTTAATACACTTCTCAAGAAGCTATAAAGGTAATTAATAATTCAATACAAAAATATTAAGAAAAATGAAAACCTACAGTAAATGAATTTACTAAATTAGAATTTATGATATTGGAATTGAAAATTGAAAAATGATCTCAATGAATATCAAAAACTTTTATTTAACTTGGTTTAATTTAATATTAATCATTTTTATCAGAATCTAAAGAAATTAAAAAAAAATCAATTTTGCTTAAAATATCAATATCCAATTTTTTAATGTAATTGCTTTCTTTTTTAATTTCTACCATTTCAAGGAACAGTATCTTATGTAAGTTCTTTTCGACGTATAAAATTTTTATATTACTAGTATCAATTCTCAATAACGAGACGCAAACTCTAAAAAGAGAAATCTAGAAAGTTAATGAAACCCCAATCAGCTATTACTTAAGGGAATTAACAGCAGATCAAGCAACAGATTATTTGATGTGGCGAGATATTAGAAGAATTAAAGGAGCGGTAACATCAATACTCCCAGTCAGAACAGATGCAGGTTCATGGGCAAGAAGCAATAAACAAAAACTCAATATCTCTGCAGACCACCTTGTGATATTTAAACCAGATACAGGAAAACGCTGAACTACAAAGATATAAAGAGCAAGATAAATCCAAGTTTTGACCCTATCACAGGAGAGATACTGAAGCAGCTGCCAAGAAAAGGAATTATTCTCTTAACTTACCTAATAAATGCTGCATTTGGACAGATATACGTTCTAGTTATCTAGAAAACCGAAGAAGTTATGTCGCAGAAACCCGCAAAAATGCCCAATGATGTCAAATCATTCAAACGTATTTGCAGTAGTCTCCAAACTTTTTAAGAAACCATTACTAGAGAATATGAAAATGTAAACCTTCTAACATTATTACACCATATTAAAATACATCTCTTTTTGGGTTTTTATATGGTGTATTTGTATATTAAAGTTATACAATCTAAATGTTTCGATAACACTTACAGTTATCTTCGTCAGTAATATTATCTTACAAAATTGTTAAAGATGTTGAAACAATTTTGCGAAATTTGAAGTTTCGAATTTCAAAGTTCAAATTTCACAAAATTGTTTTAACATCTTTAACAATTTTGAAAGATAATATTACTACTGACGAAGATAACTGTTGATAAGTGTTATCGAAACGTTTAGATTGTATAACTTAAATATACAAATACATCATATAAAACCCCAAAAAAGATAAGTATTTTAATATATTATTAAAGAGGTTAAAACCGCTGATTGAAAATAACAGATTGATCCCAGACTGCCAAATTGGGTTCCGACAAATTCATGCACCAATAGGCCAATTGCATATGATTACTGATGTAATAGAGAAAACCCTTCAAGCAAAATAGATTTGCTGAACTGTATTCCTGGATGTAGCCCAGGCCTTCGACAAGGTGTGGTATGAAGGTCTGATGCATAAATTAAATAAACTAGTGCCGATGCAGTACGTAGGAATCTTGACCTCTTACATCACTACGAGGATCTTTGCAATTAAACAAGAGAATGAGTACTTACAGTTGAAAGATATTAAAGCTGGTGTGCCTCAAGCCAACGTCCTAGGACTGCCAGTAGAGATCCAGAAATATCTACTGAAAGGCGACAAAGATATTGCAACAAACTGCTGAAATGGACAATGAAGTGGAAAATAAGATTAAATGAAATGAAGTCAACCCAAATTAATTTTACGAACAGAAGGTTCAGGGTACCACCAAGACTATTAGTAAATGGCACCACGACCCCATCTGAAAATGAAATAAAATAGTTAAGGATAACTATAGATGCAAAACTTTTATGAAACGGCCATGTAAAGAAGAAAAAAATGGAACTCAAACACAAATACAGACAATATTATTGGATAGTAGATAGAAGCTCAAAATTACAATACAAAAAAAACTCTTGGTTTACATCCAAGTCATCAAACCAAGATAGATATGTGTTACTTACAAACACATGCATATGGATCTAAGAGTCTGAGTAGTTACATATGAAGTTAGGAAAATGGCTACCAAGCATGAAGAGAGACCTCACCGCCACCCAAATGCAGAAACCTTTCAGTTGCTGGACAAGCAGAACCTCCTCCGAAAACTGAAGAAAAACAAGCCATTTGAGCTAATATAGTGCTGTGTTTGTGTGAAACAAAAGTATAGTGACTAGTTTAAGTTAGTACAAAACATCCAAACAACCTAAAGGACATCAATGGATAAACCGAGATATTAAGTACTCAGTGACTAACTTTAATTAGCAGAAGTGCAGATAAAAGTGTGTGTGTGTGTGTGTGTGTGTGTGTGTGTGTGTGTGTGTGTGTGTGTGTGTGTATTGAATTTTAAATTTCGGCGTCCTCCATGTGTTGAATTGGTGTTTCGGGTGCTGGCCCACGTTGGTGTTGTGGTAGTCTCTAAGAGTCTATTTACTCGACGTTTTGGCAAGACCCCCCTAACCATCTGCAGGATACGTTTAACTTTCGTCTGCTGCTTCGTGTTACTCGTATTGAACTGACTCAGTCCCACAAAGTAATAGACGTCTATAACGGGTCGTAACTCCTAAATTCTAAAAATATACAGCTATGCCACAACAAATAAATTAACTAGCGTACCTATATTGCAAATCCGGATAAATCAATGGGTACAATCGGTAAATCGGTTCCTATAAAAACCTTAAAAATAATTTGCGAATATTCGCAAAACAATCATCGGCGTGCAAATAGTTCAGCTGTTCGGTCAACAACCTATTCACTTCATAATTACTTTATGGTATCTTTCAAAGCCCAAATTTATATATTTTATATATCATAAATTTACGTAAACAGAATGAAACAATCAATGCACAGTCCGAAATAATTAGTTAACGAATGAATATTCTTTACACATTGAATTGATCTAGACGTTCCTTAATTAAACTTAAACCAAACGGCATATTAATTCGTCTAAATAAGTACAAATAAACACTTATTAAAATCAAAAAAAATTAAGCTCTATAGTAAAATAGTTACCTTCACTAAGCACAGTATGGTCGACCGAATCCTTCCTTTCTTTCTCACAACGATCTAACGGCAACCACTTTTCTCGGTATGTGATTGATGGAAACCAATAGCTTCTTAATTCTTAAATTTATATTTACACAAACTTTAGCAATCGAACTCGACCTCCATACAAACACACTGCGTTAAAGCGTTCTTGACGTCTACGTACACCTTTATTACAACGAAACTATATTTAAAAGAAACTTTATTAAACATTATATTTATAGCGAGTCCTTTCATTTGGCGAACGTTTGCTGTATACGCGCGAACGTCGTCAACACATGAACCTTTTTACTTAAATCCGCACAAAATTTGATAAAAATCCATAAGAATTAAAGATCGGCACTCATGCCAACACCTAATAGATTAGACGCGATAGTCACCACTGACATGATAAACGGTATATGTACCGGGATGCGTGAATCTTCATAATACCCTCAATTAAAAAAAGGTCTTCTTTCCTACGGTAGTTCTACCACCCACTGTAACGCGTAAACAGTTCAACCTCCCCAAGCATATCGTGCGTGCACGGCAATGCCGCAAAAACCTAACTTGCTACTCCTACATCTTAATCAGGACTGACTACACACATAGAAACCTTTTAGTTTCTGCTATCTTTCATTCTATCCAAACTAATCAATTATATCACTCATTACTTTAAATTATCATCCGCATTGAAAACGAAACATAACGTAGTTGAATCGGAAACAGAATTACTTATAGATACAAACTACGTTCCCAAAGGTACCTGGTTGTTATCGCGAAAATATGATCTGTTTGTGACAGACTCTTTCCTACGGAGATGAGCTTTAAAACGTCGTCTTTAGAAATGTAGCTCTTTTTTGTTTAAACCAAAATTTATCAATAGAAAGTGCGACAGTCTATCGCCTACAATTTTGAACTTGCAAACTATGTACCAGACAAAGTAACGGTTTTATATTTAATATAATCTTACATGATGCATTTTCATGTCCAACTAACGAAATTGACCAAAATTTAAAATAACGAGGACTAACAATTATTTACACAAAACAGCAAAAAACCAAAAAAAAAGGTTTGTATTATTTATAGAATCGGGACTCTGAATTTTAATTAGTAACAAGAACACCCTAAATATCCTCAAATAAGAAAAAAAGGGTAGTTAATTTAACGCTTTCAATTTACTCTGTGATATGTTCCATTTTTAACCAATTATACTACCATTCTAAAGTTCGATGAAAAGCGATGGTTCGTTACATTTTTGGACACATGTGACAATGTTCAAATTGATTTACTAGGAACGAAGGAGAATTATTTGAATATTCCCATAACGATCGACGAAGGTGAAGTTTTTGTACCAGCTTTTACATTCAAAGAAAGAAAATATGTGGCATACCGAATCCGACGCAAGAAACGGACATGGGCGACGTTGTAATTTTTTCAAGATCGTTACAAAACCAGTTGAACCACGTTAAAGAAATATTTCAGAAACTGTAGGAAGTTAATCTTAAGGTACAAAATTAGACGAATTGGAATTTCTGAGACGACACATGTTTAGGGCACGTCATAAAGCCAGAAGGAATAAAACATAACCCTTCAAAGATAAATGCAATACAAAACTACCCTTTACCTAAAAACATTAAAGTAATTCAATCCTTCGTAGGTCTTGTAGGCTATGATTGCCGATCTATTGATTACTTTGCCAAATTAGTGTCGCCAATGACAAAATGTCCAAAAAAGGATACCAACATAGACGTGGAAAATCAAGAATACAAAGATTGGTTTTCACCTATGTGAAGTATTACTAACGAATGCATCTATCTTGACATACTCGAACTTTAAAAGAGCTTTTAAACTCACCACTCTTCAATGGAGATACAGGGGCAGTATTAGGTCAACATGACAAACCAAAAGCATACTATTCTAGGACACTAAACTCAGCTGAGAAAAACTACAGCACAACCGAAAACGAATTATTAGCTGGACGGCAGAAAAATCTTTCGGCCATACCTGTATGGAACTCGATTCACTACAGAAACTAATCATAGTCCTTTACTATGGTTACATAAAATTAAAGAGACAAATTCTCGATTGATTGATAGAAGCTAAAACTGGAAGAGTTCGACTTCCAAATTAAATACCAAAAGGGCAAGGAAAATGTGTCAGACGCGAAATCCAAAATATGAATAAATAGCAAATAAATAGAAGAAATGTCTACCATCCCGCATATAGGAGTCTCGAGCCCTGAGGAACTGAACGAAATAATTTACGACTCCTCAAGCGATCATCGTCCAGAATACACGATTTAGAAACTACTGGCAAAGCGTATTCCGTGAGCAACGAAGACGACGAAAAAGTAATTCCCATCGTGGAATATCCCATAAACAATTTTAACAACAGAATCGTCATTCTTTTTGGAAAAAATTATAAGATGCGCCTTAAAAGACCATTTAAAGAACATTACGCAGTCTTCATACGAGAAGAGTAAATCGAAGATCTTCCTGGAATGATAAGAAAAATCATTCAACCTGACGGTATCAGAAGTGGATAAAACGCATATGAACAATTTTGTAAAAATAATTGTTTCCAAATGTAAGTTAATTTAAAGGGCCGTTACTGGATAGAAGACCATTTGACACCATTTTATCGACACATTTTTGCTTAAAATTTTTAACCATAATCGGCACCTTTTCAAGCTACTCTCAGGTATACCTTAATAAAGAAAATGCACGCAGTACTGTTTTAAACAAACTCCGATATTTCTTTTCTCAGCATAGCTATCCCAAGCGTATTGTCTGCGACCAGGACAGAGGTTTTGTAATAATACCTTTAAAGAATATTGGAAATCTTATAATGTAGAATTGCATTTTACTATCGTGAACAACCCAAGTTTTTACTCGTCCACAGAGACTACATTAGGCGTTAGTGGAAAAACTTCGAATCCTAAAATTAAAATAACCGAAAAATCAAATCATAACAGCAATTCTAATCTATAACCAATCTGTTTATTCATCCACCGCTTTTTCACCTTTCTTCATCCCTTAAGGTTCTTATGAAAACGAAATAGGCTCTAGGTATTACTCTATGCGAACAATATAACAACAAACGAAAAAACGAGGTAATTTCCTTTTTCGACTAAATTTACCAAAAAAATATGGCAAAGGAAAGGGGAATTCTTGAAAAAAGAAACCAGGATAAGAAAGATCCACCAAAAAAGGACGAAAAAGTATTTTGTGTAAAGAAAAACATACCGGGAAGAACCGATCCTCTATACTCAGAGACAAGACAATACTGTAGAAGGGAAACCAAACATAGAAAATATAACTAGCTCTAATGCTAAAAAAATAGATTAAGAAAACGTTTTCCTTTGCAGAATGCTCATCACCCTGGGCTTGCAAACACCACCATTTTATAACCAAAAATGCTATACAAGATTCTCCTAAAACGTCAATACTCAACTGAAACAAGAATTACTCTTGACTGATGGTTCTTTAGAAAAACTTATCCATTTTAAGGTAAATCGTGGTGTAACAAACTTCAACCAAGTTTTACGCGGCCTACCAGACCCAGCCTTGGCTCTAACCTCACGCACATATATTTGCTTCGTTAATCTTGCGTTGTTCCTTCTCTCAATGTGACCAAACCAACGTTTTATATCTATCCATCATCGTATTTTCGTCGCCACACTCCGTCATTATGCATTCATGCTTCTAGTTTCACGACATGCGCCACTCAGGAATCTCATACCCACGGCATTTAATTTTCTTTCGTGCTTTTTTTGACATACCCATGTCTCACTTCCATACAGTACTGATGGGACAAACACGCCATTATATATTGCTCGTTTCGCAGCTAGGCTCACGCTTTCGTTTCTCGTTATCATCCACATACTTCCAATCACTTTCCCTTCGTCCAATGGTACCCTCCATTGTAGCATCTGCAGTAAACATTCTACCCAGATATACCAACTCGTTCACTTACTCCACAATTTCATCTTGCAGAGTAAATACTCTACTCTCCTTTCCACCTTCTCGATTAAACACCACAATCTTAGTTTTGATCACGGTTACTTTTAGGTTCATGCTCTCAGACTATCAAACTTCATCAGAGCGGTTTGTACCTCATCCGCACTGTCACTTAATAAGACTGTGTCATCTGCATACACCAGAAGTCTTAAATTTACGTCTCCAACCATTACACCATCTGTATCAGTACATGCTGGTCTAACACATTTATCCTTGTATACATTGAACAACCACGGTGACGTCACACAGCCTTGTCTCACTCCTTGCTCAATATTAAAGTATTTACTCACACCTCCTCTCACTCCAACACATGCCTGACTACCGTTGGGTACTGCCCTTATTCCATTTATTAGATCTTCATTTAAGCCATATTCATTTAATATTTCCCACAGCTTCTCCCTATTCGCCCTGTCGTATGCTTTGTCCAGATCTACAAACGCACAGTACAGCTTCCTTTTTACCCTTAAACACTTTCGACCACCTGCTGGAAAGCAACCATCTGATAAACACATCCTCTCCCTGACATGAAGCTACCCTGCAGATCCCAAATCTTAGTTTGTGTAGTTTCTCGTACTCTGTCAATCAGTATGCTTCCAAATACTTTACCAGGCACGCTGAGCAAATTTATTTTTCTGTAGTTCTTACAATCACTCTTGTTCCCCTTACCCTTATACAGTGGTACAATGATCGCGCTCTTTCAATCCCTGGGAACTTTTCCACTCATAAGGCATACATTGAATAATTCACACAATCCTCGTATAAGCTTTGCACCCCCATACTTTAGCATCTCACCAGTGATTTCATCTACGCCTTCTCCCTTGCCGTTTTCAACCTTCCTACCGTTTTGTCTACCCCATTTTTCCC
The DNA here is from genome assembly GCA_036346205.1 of Vesta saturnalis. Lineage (NCBI taxonomy): Eukaryota > Metazoa > Arthropoda > Insecta > Coleoptera > Lampyridae > Vesta > Vesta saturnalis. Next base: position 1,830,500 of record JARFJB010002154.1, on the reverse strand, counting down.
AATATCAGCTTCATTCATCATTCCTTCTACATTCTCCTTATTTAACCCTTCAGTCTTACTTTCGTCACTACTGTACAGCTTTCCGAAATATTCTTTCCAGCATTTCCACACTTCACAATCGTCCCATACTATTTCGTTTCTCATGTTCGTCACTCCTGCAGCATTCTGTTTTGGGCCACGTTTTGTATTTTTGACCCATTTCCAGAAGAGTTTTTTGTTCCCCTCAAAATCATTTTGCATTTTCTCTCCTTCCGCTGCCATTACTTCTTCTTTACTTATTCTCGCTGCCTCCTTCCCTTCTTTGTTTTTTAATCAGTACACCTCATACAATCGCTTTTTCTCAGTCTCATTTTTTGCAGCAATCATTGGCATGTACGCATCTTTTATCTTACATACTGCCTTTTTTACCGACTCATTCCACCAAGCACATTTTTTCTGTCTACCTACAGTTGCTCCTCCACATACCCGCACGGTACAATTGACAACACAGTTTTTGATGCTTATCCATGCACTTTCAACGTCGGTGTCTTTTATTTGTTCGTTCTACACTGTTTCATTCACATTCAACTCTTTACTCACATCTCTAGGTATAACCAAAGGGGTCCGACCCACACTCCGATCCGCGCATTACCTTTATATCTTTCCCCAGATATCTAAGCCGTTCATCATACACTATCAAGTCTATCATACTTTTAGATTCACATTTTTGCCATGTATGCATATGCTCATTTTTATGTTTAAACCACGTATTGGATACAAACAAGCTTCTCTCCACACATATGTTCACCAGGCGTTCACCATTCTCATTGACACTTTAGTCTCCGAACTTTCCTAGAACGCGTTCGGTATGTTCTCTCTGTACGTCCACCCATCCGTTCATATCCCTCACTGTCATCACTCTTTTGTTAGGCTTACATACGTTCAACACTTTCTCTACTTCATTCCAGAAGTTCTCACGCTCCTGATCTCTTTCTCCATTCACCGGCGCATAGCATACAATAAGAACAATTCTTCGAAACTCCACTTACATTCTGACCCACATTACCCGGGGAGATACCAATTCGTACACATCTTTTCGCTCTTTCACTTACGATCACCCTAACTCCTTTTGCGCATTGCACTTCAGTCTCAACTTCTGACCATAGTGCTTGGCTGCCATCCTCCATCTCCACAGCATTCTTTCCTTTGCGTTTTGTCTCCGATACACACAGAATATCAAGGTGTCTTTCGTGCATTACATTCGCAATTTCAAATTCCTGATCATACATAGCTCTAACATTCCACGTACCGACTCGTCATTCATTCTTTGCACAGTCGTCAGCAACAGGCCCTGTCCGTTTCCACCTTGACCGCCCCTTGTAACCAGGTCGATCCGAGGCAATTGTATTATTCTCTTGAGTAATACCAAGCGGGCAGATTCGTTACTGTCCAAATCGTGCCCCGGACGATGTAGCATTCCCTACTAACAGTATCGTCCTACTACCGGACAGTTATTTGTCTACCGCCTCGACATGTAAGGAAGGAAGAAGTAGAAATATAGACAGAATCAAGAAAGATATAAATAATGAATTGTATACTTACTGTATGAATATCTAAATGTACAATATATACATATACATTTTTCACTTACATAATCTTTAATCACATCACGTTTCAACCAGATTGCTCCCTACGCGATTCCTGGCTCTGCGCCACTCACCGAACTTGCTGTTATTTATTTGCGACCAAATGATTGAATTATTTTCAATTTAGCTTCCGAGTTATAGTTATTTCTTTGTTATTTAAATTAATATTTATTTATCAAATCTGTTTTATTATTATAGCGAACCGTGACAAGTTACGTTTCCATCCTCCAAGTTTCATTTATTCAATTGCACGGTAACAATAAATAACGATAATGGCCCTGTTAGCTCTCCCGACATTAATTGTTTACTTTTAGGATTAATTAATAACAATTAAGATCAAACATAGTAACGAAGGTAAAAGTTAGCTTAAATTTTTAATTTGCAGTCAAGGAAAAATCTACTATAAGACAACATACAACACAATGTTGTAATTAAACTTAAAATCACATATAGTACCAAAATAAAAGTTGGATCTACCTTCAAATTTGAAAACAAGGAATAAAAATGTTCAAAAGCTTACCACTTACTACGGATCTGCCCTGTACATCCTTTGTAGTTTTATATTTGTGTCAGTAGAACTTTATGAATTTCACCAATCATCCGGCATGGGAATTTTAGAGGAACCATTTTTTGGTACAAGTTCGATGCCATAGCAATCCTAAATATTATTTACTCGCCTTTTTTCTTTAAAGAGGCATTTTACACGTTACAACTGTTTAGATTATAATTATTTGTTTATTATTAATATTTAAACCGTTAAAAATCTGTTCAGTAACTTGCTAGTTGTATTTAGAATTAGATAACGCGTCTTGCTGTTACTTATTCTCGAAAAGAAAATTTTTTAATTACTTTCATTTATAATTCGAATTACTAATTAGAGCCAGTTATTTATTTATTTTATTTATTTATTTACTTTTCTTTTTACTTTGGATTACAGATTCGATCTAGTTACGTATTTTTATTATTTAAGCTAATAAAACAGTTCCTATGACAATGGTTACGTTTGGATTTATTATAGAAAGGGGTAAGTTACAAGGATGAATCACATCTGGTATGTTTCCTAAAGTTGCAGATATGTATTTATGTGTGTTTTATACCACGCGCTGCCGTTGGCTACAGTAAGTTATTTTATTACTTCTCTATGATTTATTGTTATTACAAAAATGTTTACCTGTTTGAGTTCAATCCTTAGACGAAATGATGGTATGTACGCTTTAACTTTACTTTACAATTTTACAAGTTTTAACAATCACGTCAGGTATGGGTTTAAAGGAGCCGTATTTTTCGTAGAAATTCAATACTATATCAACCCTAAACTTTATTTTCGCGCCTATTTCAGCTAAAGGCCATTTAGACGTTACACAAACTACTGATTAGACTATTATTATCTTTATTTGTTATTAATATTCAAACCGCTGTGTATAAAATCTGTTCAAAAACTTACCCTTACTTTATTTATTTAGAAGTTGTCATTTAAACATGTATTTATTTCATTAACTGAAAGATAGAAGCGGAACAACCTTAAAACACCTCCTACCGCTTTGACGACCCGAAATAAATATTGAATAAATATTGGATCAAACAAATCCATTTTTCCTCATCCATTTTTATCCACCTTTTACTATGTATGTACTCTGAACAACTACCAAAACTCTTTGAAGAATTCCTTAACAGCGTTATGTTTTTCGGCGTCCGATTCAAAGGGTCTACCTTTCAGTACCTTTTCCAGAGGGGCAAAATATAATAATCGCAAGGCGATAAATCTGGGCTGTAGGGTGGATATTCTAAAACCCTCCATTTTTTCTTAGCAAAATTTTCTTTCATTACGTTTGGGGGACCGCGCGTTGTCGTAAAGCAAAATGATACCATAGGAAAGTTTTCTTGGACGTTTTCGTCTTATTGCTTGCTGAAGCTTATTCATAGTTTCGTTGTATAGATTTGCATTAACATTCACTCCGTGTTCTTTAAATTCTATCAGCAATGGTCCTTTGTTGTCAAAAAAATATTAGCATTACCTTGCCTTCGGAAGGTTGTGCCTTAAACTTTTTTGGTGGTGGTGACTTTCAATGTTTCCATTGCATAGATGAACTTACTGGATGGTTAGAAATAATGACACCAAGTGTTGTCACCAATACTACGTAAGGTGTTGCTGAGACGAATCTATCCGCAAGCATTTTTGATCCTCAGACAAAAGACGAGGAACCCATTTCACATAAACTATTCTGTAACCCAATTTCTTTACGATACTATGGACGGATCCTACATTCACATCAATATTTTGTGACATCTTTCTGATTGAAATTCGACGATTTTCTCTAATAAAACTGTCCGCAAGCGATATATTGGTGTCTGTTGATGCTTTACACAATGCACCTGGTCACGGCGCACCTTTTGTTCCCTCTTTACAATTTCTAAATTTTCGGTACCATTTCTTTACGGTTGGATAGGCAGAAGATGCTTCTTCATAAACTGTTTGTAATCGAAAATGGATTTGCGTTGGTTGCAAACCCTCAGCACACAAAAGTTGAATGACCGCACGTTGATCAAACCTGAAGGGATTTTTTATAACAAATGCCATTTCAAAGTTGCAATATTTAAAATGACTATGAAATACAAATATGTGACAGATACAAACATTGGTGACGCTACAAAACGTCAACTGGGTGATTAAATTTTTTCCAAGGCTAATTTGACCAAAGATGGGTTTCAATTCAACAACCAAATAATTCAAATTCGTAACATTTTAACAAAAATCTGCACCGTAGGACACCTACTGTTTTTAAATAATCCACATCTTTTCGAATTTTTACATCAGTAAAAATTTAAATTTTTAATTATAAATAACACACACAAAAATATACCGAACTCCCAATGAAAGATCTAAAATTCTCTAGCTATCAACACTTTATCTGCAAGAAGAATAAACCGGAAATGGCTAGGCAATTGTTTCATGGAACCAATCAAACTGACTGCCATGGCCCAATCGCTACTTTGTGCATTTTAGAAGAGATGACCAAATGCATAATTATCTAGGCTAAACGAGAACACATCTTCCACATTGTACTAAAAACAGAAATAGTCGCAGACTTCGACCCACTGTAACAAGTTATCGAAACCTGCAGCTACAAAGTAAACAAGTACATAATCCAAGGCACACTCTTCTTGCAGTCAAAATGTAACATAATATAATTCAGGAACTTGCAATTAACCTAAATATGACGAACTTTTCTATTCCATCGTTGGCGCCGACCCGACACAACGGACTGCCCAATGGAGAACACAAAATGAAATTAAAAATGGAATAACTGCAGGATCTAGAAGAACTAGTTGAGAAGACAACGGAAGGACCGTTGGTAGTACAACCGATAATTGACTACACCCACTATTCAATTACTCTTGTTATAATGATTTTTGTTATTGTTTTCACTAAGTACAGAAAACAAATTCACGACAGGCTCCTGAAGAAAAAAACATCATCAAGATGCCCAGACAAGGTACCATGGTATTGAACCTAGTTGAAGCAAGAAACGCGGGCGTTTCGTTATCTTATGGGGGAAGAATTATGTTATTACTAATATATATCATTATCAAACTTTGTAAATACAAATTAACAATAGATAATTATTGGATTTCTTCAATTGTAATTGCAATAAATAATGTTAAAAATACGCTTTCAATATGATAATTGGAGTCAGTATTATTCATTATGTCGAATTGACTTGTGATAATATTTCATTGAATCTTTTTTACAAAAATACCATTTGTGATTTAACTATATACAGTGTGTCCCATAAAGTTCTATACATATAGGATATTATTTTATATGATAGTTTTTGAAAAAACGTTTCCCACAGAAAAGTTCTGCATTGACCAAAACCAAAAATGCTCTCATAAAAATCTAAAAGAATCGCACCATATATAGGATAGAAAACAGTAATTCGGCTCAACAGTAAAGTACCGTTATTTTTGATAATACAACAAAAAATCACTTAGAAAAGTTTAGAATGAACAGTTATGCACAAATATCAAATAAGAGCCGATTGTATTAACTTTCTCGAAAATTTTGTATATACCCTAAAATGTACTTATTTATCTGAATTTATAAACCTGACATAATGAAAAGTTGTTTATGTTTAGATGGAGATGCTAAATACCAAATTTCTTTTTACAATCTTGAATTTACATTATTTACCTTTTTTTCAAAAGTTTGTTTAAACAATTGATTTAAAATTTCATTAACATGAGCTGTTTAAATTTCAGCGATGTAATCCGCTTAAATCCGTTGAAAAATGCAAGTTAATAGAAAATTATAAAATCCAAGATAGTTCTGAATTTTGTACAATAATGGGTTTGTAATAAAGATATGGATTAAATATTCAAAGTAATGTAATAAATTTGACTGTTAATTGAAAATATTTCATTTAAACGCTATTGGAGAGATTTTCCTGGAAAAAAAAAGAACAAATGAATGTAGAAAGAAAGTTATGTTTAATTAAGACCCAACGGCCTCCTTCAATTTAAGAACATTATGCAATAAAATTGTAACTCACAATTCATAACTAAATCGTAATACATTGACACAATCTCTAAACTATCGCCTTAACACATCCACCTTCTCTTTCCATGCAGTTCTTGCTACAAATTCTTTAACACTTTTTCAATAACATCCGCAGGTATACTTTCAATCACTTCGCTTATCGTTTTCTCCAAGTGGTCCTTTACAAACCCCATAGAAAATGACCTAAGGAAATTATGTCAGGTGATCTAGCCGACCACAGGAAGTCACTTAATCGTCCAATTAATTTATAGTTAAAAAGTTCTTGCAGGCACTCTCGAATCACCCTTGTGGTGTGGCATGGCACTCCATCGTGTTGGAACCTGATATACAGTCTTTCCTCTAAAGGTAATTCGTTCAAAACAATCGGCAATAAATCATTCAATAATTCTAAACAGCGCTGGGCATTCATATTATTGCGAAAAAAGAATGGTCCAACTACTCTAATCTGAGCTGTCTTGAAAAATTTGGATCTGTAACACTCCACCAACGGCAATTTTGGGAGTTTACTTTTCCATTAGAAATAAATGTGGATCCGTAAACAAAATATTTCTAGCCATGAACGGTGAATTTTCCAGCTCACCTTGAAACCACAAACAAAATTCAAAGCGTCGTTCACAATCTCGAGACTTTAAGGTATGGGTAAATGTTAGTTTATACGAATGAAATTTATTACCTTGAAATTCTTCCTATTGTGATTTTGCTTATTTCGACAGGCAGATAATCCGAAATTTTCCGGACAGAGATATTGGGATTATCTATAACACATTGTATTATTTGCAACTGATTTTTTGCATCAGTGGTCCAATACTGATGTGATTTCTTAAAATTATTTAGAATACTTCCACATGCCTTGAATTTGGTAACCACTTTACGTACAGTATAAAAGTGAACAATTTTATTAGAGTGTCTCGTATTGAAAATCTCTGCTGCTACTACATAGTCTACATAGTCTGTCAATATTGACATTTCAAATTAATTTTTTGCATATGTGGCTTATTTCAGTTTCTCTGAATAGCATTATTAAACAGTGTCGCTCGCTTGGTCTTCAGTCTTCCATATATATATATATATATATATATATATATATATATATATATATATATATATATATATATATATATATATTATGATTGCGGACCTGAACAGGCTAAATTTGGCCTATCGTGCTAAAGCACTCAGGAACACTTAGGAGGATGGATAGAGGGATAATGAATTGCTAATAGATGGCTATGAACAGCTACCTTAAATTTTCTGACATCATAAGTGAGAGAAAACAGGAACTAAGGAGATCATTCCAAAGTTTAGAAGCCGTGTAGAAAAATGCGGATTGCATTCGTTTGGTTGAGATTTGTACTGCATACTGATGATATGAATGAGCGCACAGAGTGTTTCTCGCAAAGATAGCCCGAGATGGTATCAAAGAATATAATTCAGCAGCACAATAGCCGTTGTAATACCGATAATACAAAGAAAGAACTGAAACAATCCTTCTATGCTCAAGGGATTGTATGTGAGAAGTTAAGGGCGGGTCATTTATAAGCGTAATCGCTCTCTTTTGAATACCATCAACGATATCGAGAGCGTATTGGGGAGCACTAACCCAGAGGTCAGAATTATATTCCAGATGAGGTCGAATTTGGGCCTTATACAGCAGAAGGAGTAGGCGAGAGGTAAAGTACTACTTAGATCTGTACAAAAAGCCTATTTTACGAGCAGCTGTTTTGGTAGCTGACAGAAGATGGTCAATCCATGAGAGATTTGAAGATACAGTCATACCCAATAGAGTAATAGAGTCTGAAAACTTAAGAGCTGAGTCA
>JARFJB010002154.1:1777500-1820000 GCA_036346205.1 Vesta saturnalis | reverse complement strand
AAGGAGAAAAACCGGTCTTAATAATAATTGACGCTCTAATGCGTGAGACTAACGGTTCTGTGGTTGATATTTTTACAAAGGGTTGTCATCATAGATATCTAAGCGTGTTTTTCTTAACGCTAAACATATTTTATCAAGGCGTGGACAGCGAGATATCTCTCTCAACGCTCATTATATAATCGTATTTAAGAATCCACGTGACAGGGCACAGATTCAGCATTTAGCAAGACAGATTTCACCTGACAACCCGAAATTTTTAGAGGCAACGTACCAAGATGCTACTTCTAATCCGAACGGATATTTATTGTTCGAGTTAAAACAGAATACACCGGATGTGCTACGCTATAGAACAAACATATTGGGGCCTTAAGGTATCTGTCAATATATATATATATATATATATATATATATATATATATATATATATATATATATATATATATATATATATAGCGAAAAAACTGTAGCTGGTTTTGAGCGAGCAAGCAGTAATTACTTAAACCAAATCCGTATTTTTTGAACTGTAAGTTGGTCTTCGTAAACTTTAAGGTATGATCTGGTTTTATTGAGATTGATTTAGTTGATTGATTGATTGAGATTGATCTAATTGATTGATTTGTTTGTTTGAGAAGAAACCGAGAGACAAATGGATAAATGAGAGAGCGAGAGAGAGAGAGAGAGAGAGAGAGAGAGAGGCATGCATGATCAACTTCTATTGCAGAAAATGTTCATTAGTCTACACACCACTAGATGGCGCCACAAACAAATCCTAATTAGTCCTACCGCTACCTTTAGCACAGAAAAATTATTCATTAATCCATACACAAGTAGATAGCAACACATAAATTCAAGTTTCGCAAGTGGGCCGGTTCGCAGACCTAACACAAGTTCTTATAGCTGTCTTACAAGGCTAGGGCCCATTATTTCAAATTTCCCGCCAAGGGGACCGGGGCGCAGACCTAACACAAGTTCTTATAGGTGTCTTATGAGGTAGCATTAGGGCCCCTTATTAGAACATTGTATGCGCACACATTTGCCTACCCTCCATGGGCTACACTGTCAAAGAGGCTCTTAATACAATCAAATTAGGGTGAAAATATAATCATGGGGCGAAAAATGACCATCGAAAAGAAGCCATAGGTGTGAACTGACAAAAAATGTCTTAACACAACCAAAAGAGCTCTAATTACGGTGAAAATCAGGGGTTGAAAATGGCCTCCGAAAAGAAGCCACAAAAAAGGTTCTTAATAGAACTCTAATTAGGGTGAAAATCAAGAGTTGAAAATGTTCTCCGAAAAGAAACCATAGGGGTGGAAAAGTACGATCCTCACGTGGGCGTATAAAAAAGTCAACGGTGAGGTGTTCCAGGGGGCAGGGCTTGTAACGTAAAAAAAGTGGAGGGGAGGGTGTCTCCTTACTACTAACATAAAAGTAGCTGTAATTGAAAGAGAAAAAATATATTATTAAAAAATCTGATATTGGTAATTTAAGCAAAATTCATTCTTTTCTATGTAAATTTTAATTCTAATAAAATGATTAATATTAATCAACCAGGTCCTAAATTCAAATTTTTTATATTAATTAATGTCAATTTTCAATTTTAATGTTATCAATTCAAATTTTGTATTCATTAACAGTAAATTTCCTTTATTACTATTATTATTATTTCTATATTCAATTATTAATTACCCAAAACTTATAGCTCCTCAAGAAGTTTAAAAAAAATAATCGAAAACTTGAGTAGTTTAAAAGAATATAGTCGCGGCAAACTCTTTTCCAATGTGGGGATAAACGTCAGCGCTTGACATTGTTGCCAAACGTATGAAATTCGACGTCAACATAATACTTAGGTTATATTGTTTACATTTATTTTGAAAATTAGTTTTTGATGGAAATACTCGTTCTCAACTAAGTAACAATACTTTTAACAGTTCTTAGATCATTTTGCGATTATTAAGCAATTGTAACATTTTGAAGTAGTCATGTATAATTTCGAGGAGTTATATTTATCATCAATTAATATTGGGAGTTAAAACGTATGTGGAAAACGTCAAAATTAGAAGTTATGGGTAAACAGAAGAGCTGACAACATTGTAATTTATTCGGCAGTTCCAACAACCCAACAACGTGTATTTCACTAACATAGATATATCATTTGTAATTATCAGGGTTATTATGGAAGTTGGTATGTTAAGTTTGTCTCTCTCTAACAATTTCACCCCCACAACGGAAAAGATTTTGCCGTGACTCTATATAATTAATTGATTGAATCCCTGAAATTCTAAATATTATATAACAAATACGATCGAAATATTATATGATTTACTTTTATTGAGAAAATTGTGTTTAGTAAATGTATTACAATAAATTGTTTAATTGTTGATTTTATATCTGATTTAGAAAATGTATCCGAAATTAGGCCACCTTCCTCTATTGTATAACAGACATCTGTCCACATATCTGCTGGTTTCTAACTGAACACCTATTATAACCATATTAATTTTATCTTGATGAGGATGAAGTATAATGATAGTGACAAAATTAGTAATGCAAACTGACATTTTGATCATTTAAAAGATTGATTCCCGGAGTGCAAATGTTAAAATTTCTAAAACCTACTTCGTAAATTTACATTTCACTTCACTCATTTGTAAATTATTGTATAATCACCTAAACTGAACATGCATTCTTAGTTAGATACTCATATTTTTAAATTCTTGATTTCCAACCTGAAAAATGCATTAGCAAATAATTTCAGAAAAGAACAATATACCTAAACGTTAAATTGCAGACCGAGAAGTTAATTTTATTTGAATAAAATAGAATAATTTTCTTTCTAAGTCAAGTTAATGTTTCGGTACATCTTAAAATAAAAGGAAACATAAAACAATTCCCATGTCAATACTTAAGATAAGAGAATATTAGCATTAAGATGATTATCACAACATTTATACTCTTTGTGGTCTTTTATATATGAAACCAAACCGCCTTTAGTATATTTACTAATTTACAATATCTCGTAAAAGATTTATTTAACCAAAACTCAGTTGTCTTTCAAATTAGACTAGCATTAAATAACGAGGGTGTTAAAGAGAATATGCCGATGATGGTTATAAGCAATTAAATGATTTGTTCACACAAAAACCACAAAAATGCAATTCAACGTTTCGTAAAGAATCTTCTCACGTCCTTCAAATTAGCGAAATTTAAATTTTGAGAAAGTCTATGATTTTTTATAAAAGTATGAGTAAGGAAGAAAAATTATGCGTTTAAGAATGTATTGTATGTACTTTCTTCCTTGGTTTTTATAGGTCATAAATCTTTGCGACTCAGGTGGGCTTTTCACTCGATTGTTTTGTATTGTACCTGATGTAAAGTTATTTACAAAATTAAAGGTGACAGTCATTCAGCACGGTTATTCAAAATCCTCGTTCCGTCTGTCACTAAACAATCAATACAAACTTTACAACCGCACAAGGTTAAAAACCTTTAAATTTTAATTTCTAAATATTTATGAATTGAAAGTTGAAAGTTATTTATTTATATGTACGATTTGTCGTGATTGAAGAAAAAATAATTCATTTTATTTTTGTAATTTGTCATTGTCTAATGGTGTGAATATGACAGTAATTGGTAATATCGTGCAATGTCAGTTTAACTGAAAATTATATTTAGCATTTCAACATAACATGTATTTAGAAAAATGAAATCGTTCTGACATAATGTTGTTTTAATCATTGTAGATAAAAAGTATGCATTTTCTAGAATATGATTGTGACATAAATCACTCCAATTTTGCTTTATGAAACTCAAACTCTTCTAGGGGCAAAGCATCTCATTTTGTGGTTCATATAGAGTCTTTGTACATAGAGATAGAAAAATTTTACTAAAGTCCATTTGAATGGGAACACCAGAATGGTGTTTTAGTAGATTACATTATAGTAGGTACATCTTTCCTTTCAAATCTCGTTATCGAATTTTTTCATGATTGTATATACAAATTGTATATCCTGTAATTTGTGTTCTTCGGTATGGTATGCTAAATGTATTGCTCAGAACACAAGTAGATAAAGTCCATTTTTTATAAAATTGACGTAAATCCCCGTAATTTGCAGGAAATACTAGCCTTTTTTTAGTGCCGACAATGCACGACATTCATAAAATCTTAATTCACATGCGTCAAATTATAAAATATCTTCAGAAACATAATGAATCAAGTACAGGCTAGTAGAAATGGGGCACTTGTCGCCGCCATCTTGGATTTCTGGGGAAAACCCCCTTTTTTATACGCCCACGTGGAGGACCGCATTTTCCACCCTTATTTTTACTCGCTTACGTGTAGGACGTATTTTTTCACCCCTATTTTTACACATCCACGTGTGAGACCGTGTTTTCAACCCTTATTTTTTATACGCTTACGTATGAGACCGTATTTTTTACCCTTATTTTGAGATGGTGACCTTTTAATTATTTTTATTAATTAATTATCCTAGGGAAATTCTCAATCTGATAGTTTATAAGATGATGATGATCTTTAATTATTTTTATTAATTATTTTTTATTAATTATTTTTTATCCTAGGGAAATTCTTAATCTGATAGCTTTTAAGATGATGATCTTTAATTATTTTTATTAATTAATTATTTTTAACCTGAGGGAAATTCTTAATCTGATAGCTTTAAGATGATGATGATCTTTATTTCTTAATATATCTTAATTAGAGCCTTTTTTGCACATGCTCACGTGAGGGGCAGGTCTTGGTGCTGGGGGCTGGATCTGGACCTAGGTCTTGGACTTTGAATTGGTCTTAGGGTTATTTTTGATGGTATTAAGGTCCTTCTGACTATATTAATAGCAGTACCCCTGGAGGTTAGGCAAATGCACACGCATACAATGTTGGAAATTGCATAATTAATAAGATATTATTATTAAAATTATCGGTCCTATTGCTTTAAAATGGCCAAATGCTATTGGATGATCTTTTACCTAAACGTTGTATTTCTAATAAGAAGGTTCTTGTGCGACACGTGTAGGGCTTCGCAACTTGTTCTCGGGCCTTCGCCCCCTAGCTGGAGGTGGTATGGGAACCCTAACCTTATAAGACAAGTGTAGAGCTTAGCCCCTATCGTGGCCCCCTTGGTGCAATTGTATGTAGGTTCTAACTTAGTCTTACAGCTGTAGGCCTTCGCCCTGTCATACAAAAATTGTATTCTAATAAGGGGGTTCTTGTAAGGCAGGACTTGTATCAGGGTCTGCGCCCTGGCCCCTTTGAGTAAAAATTGATTTTAGCGCCATCTAGGGGCGTATAGACTAATGAACATTTTCTATAATAGAAGCTGATAATGCACACCTCTCTCCTGCTCTGTTGTTTCTTCCTCCCCCTCTCCCTTTCTCACACACGCACAAACAAATCAATTAATTAATCAATCTCAAACAAATCACGTTCGATCATCAGATAAAACTCAATCAATCAACCGAAATTATGTCTTACAGTTTGCGGAAACCAGATTACAGTTCAAACTGAATGCATTAAAGTGTAATTAAATATGACGTGAAATAATAAATAATTTCTATCCTAATGCAATGATGCTTTATGTATAGGGTGATTCTCTAAACAGTCACCACCTATACATTCGGAACATCATATCTGATTTATTTAATTACATACATACACAAAACTGTTTCATTGTAACGTGTTCATTAACAGTTGTAAAACCCGTTAAAGGTAATAATTACTTATATATATATATATATATATATATATATATATATATATATATATATACATAGAGTTAATTTAAAATTAACATGTTTTAAGAATATCAAACTGATATAACGGAAATAAAAGGCAAAAGGTTTTAATGGTTTATTATTATACATGAATTAACAATAACTACAAGTTTAAAAACCGTGCGTACCTACTATTTTGTAGAGTTGATCTTATGAAGTTATCTTGCGTAATAATACAATTTTTAAAAAATCTTTATCGGCATTTTTGTTAGCAATATCAGGTAAAAAACATATATTAAAAATAATACGCTTACGTTTAGAAGTTTTTCCTTCAACGCTACCATATGTTAAACTGAAATTTTTTATACAACGTGTCTCACTAAAACACGCTTTGTGAATGGTTGGCTATAAACAGCCCATTACATACCTGTCATTAACTATTTAGAAAGTAATACAAAAAAACCTGAATTCGTATTTAACAAACATGTACTTACAAAAAAAAATTTACGTTCAAAACGCAAAAATTTAAAAATTTTGCTAACGCGGAAATTACTTTTAAATAATTGAATCTTCAGGTTACGTAAAAACTATCTAATACCACTAATGTTACAGCATAATAATAAAAACTCATTAAACAGTGATTACACATTAATTACATTTAAAATATGTAACTTTTATACTACGTCTATTATTACATAGAGATTATTCTTAAATTTAATTGATTTCGATAGAGCTCTGGAAATACTACAACCGTTCGAAATCATGCTTCTTCTCTCGACATCAAAAAAGCTATACTAGTGATATGTATAAATTAAGTAAGCATAATAGCGGATACAGCTACATTGCTAACGATTATTGATGTTTTTTTTGCATGAGATTTTTGAAAGAGACAGCTTCGCAGGTATTTTTTAAGAAAAGCTATACACATCTCATGAGATCAAACGAGATTTTTGATATACAAACACCTCATCGTCTTCACCTTGAACGATTATATTGTAACAACTTATAAAAGTAGCTAATAACCCTAATAGTTTTATCAGACATTATTACATGGACACGAGGTTAGCCCTAAATTAACTGGTTTCAACACGGCTTTGGAAATGCTGCACACACTTCAAATCTTTCAGCTCGTTCGCAGAAGTTGTACCGTATTCACTTCCTTCAATTTTTTATCTGCATTCTGTTTCGAAACTGTAGTACGTTTTCTAATACATAAGCAGAATCTTCAATACTGTGATACGTGTAGTAGTAAAACACATTCGCTAGTTAGTTTCACCTCTATATTACTTTACATGCATGCCTGATCTTATCATAAATAAATACATCTGTCAAAAAAAGCTAATTAAACATAACTCCATGGACTGGGTATAGCAAGCAACGCTTCCAATTATAGCTTTTAGTCAACACAATAGTGCCTACAACTACATACAATCGACTAGCACTGCTTTAGCACGAGGATCGAATGAAAAACACGGATGCACGTACGCACGCACGTAAGCACACACGCTCGCACGCACGTAAGCACACACGAGAGCGCGAAAACACGCAAACGCGAAAAACACACTAACAAAAAAAACACGCAAACACGCTAACACAAAAACACAAACGAAAAACGCTACCACTAAAACACGCTAACACAAAAAATACGCAAGCGCAAAGACATACAAATGCGAAAATATGTAAAAACAAAAACACGCCAACACAAAAAACACGCAAAACGAAAACACGCTAAAGCGAAAAACTTGTAAACTTGCAAACATGAATCAAGACGGTGGAGCACCGTTAGGAAAAAAACAAGTTTATTAACGAAACTGAAGGAAAGCTTAACGTTTGAAGATATATTATTATTATTATTATAAACAACAATACATCATTATTATTTAATAACATGCTTTATCGGTTTTCTTCTTCTTGAACCGTGATGTCATCGCTCTTCTTTCTCTTCTGTGAACCATCACCATCATCTTGAATGTGAGATACATTCAGCTCAATTACGTCATCGCCTTCATCATTATCTTGAACGGTTATGTTGTAATAGTTTATTAACAAGTCAGTAAAATCTCTAATGTCCGCTGATGTTGGCTCATAAACAGGAGAATTCATTATAGTAATACTCACTCGATGACAGTTACACTTTAAGCGAAACACGGAAACGAGAAGCAGCTAGCCTTGGGTCTTGTGCGCAAGCGTGCTCGTCAATGTTCAGGTAGAATCGGTTATCTTCGGGATGTCTGAGTATTGACCTAACCACACTCTAACGTAGCCCCTAGGGGCATGTTTATAAATGGTCGAGGTATTTTCTCCTAAGACGGCCGTCTTAGAAAATACCTCGACCATAAAAACGTTTAGATTTATAAACATGCCCCTAGGGGCTACGTTAGAGTGTCGTTAAGTCAATACTTCAGACATCGAAGATAACCGTTCTACGAAATGACGAGACTGCGCACAACACCAAGGCTAGCTGCGCTCGTTTCGTGTGTTCTCTTAAAGTGTAACTCATCGATAATGATCTCTGTTTATGAATCGTAATTACATAATCAAGTTCAATGTGATGCGTATTGCGATCTGTTTAAGAAGAAAGAACATAAAGGGCAAATCTCTAAATCGATGTGATGTCGACGAATCACGGTTCAAGAAGAAACCGATAAAGCATGTTTTAAATATAATGTTATTCTTAAGTATAATAATAATTATTTTCAAACGTTAAGCTTTCCTTCAGTTTGTAATAAACTGTTTCTAACGGTGCTCACTCTTGATCATGTTTCAAGTATGTGTCGCTTTAGAATGTTTTCGTTTTGCGTTTGTTGGGTGATTCGTTTGTGATTTTCGTATTTGCTGTTTTCGTTTTACGTATTTTCGCATTTGTAATCTTTGCGCTTGCGTATTTTTTGTTAGCGTGTTTCCGTGGTAGCGTTTATATCGTATATGTGTTTTTAAGTTAGCGTGTTCTGCGTTTTGTTATAATGTGTTTAGTGTGTTTCGCTGTTTGCAGTGTTTTCGCTTTCGATGTTTCGTGCGTGCGAGCGTGTGCTTAGCGTGCGTGTGCTGCGTGTTTTCGTTTGATCCTCGTGCTAAAGCAGTGCTAGTCGATTGTATGTAGTTGTAGGCACTATTGTGTTGACTAAGCTATAATTGGAAGCGTTGCTTGCTATCCCGTCCATGGAGTTATGTTTAATGAGCTTTTTGACAGATGTATTTATTTATGATAAGATCAGGCATTTGTAAAGTAATAGAGTGAAACTAACTAGCGAATGTTTTTTGCTACACGTACACAGTATTGAAGATTCTGTTTATGTATTAGAAAACGTACTACAGTCTCGAAACAGAATGCAGATAAAAAATTGAAGGAAGTGAATACGGTACAACTTCTGCGAACGAGCTGAAAGATTTGAAGTGTGTGCAGCATTTCCAAAGCCGTGTTGAAACCAGTTAATTTAGGGCTAACCTCGTGTCCATGTAATAATGTCTGATAAAACTATTAGGGTTATTAGCTACTTTTATAGGTTGTTACAATATAATCGTTCAAGGTGAAGACGATGAGGTGTTTGTATATCAAGAATCTCGTTTGATCTCATGAGATGTGTATAGCTTTTCTTAAAAAATACCTGTGAAGCTGTCTCTTTAAAAAATCTCATGCAAAAAAAACATCAATAATCGTTAGCAATGTAGCTGTATCCGCTATTATGCTTACTTAATTTATACATATCACTAGTATAGCTTTTTTGATGTCGAGAGAAGAAGCATGATTTCGAACGGTTGTAGTATTTCCAGAGCTCTATCGAAATCAATTAAATTTAAGAATAATCTCTATGTAATAATAGGCGTAGTATAAAAGTTACATATTTTAAATGTAATTAATGAGTAATCACTGTTTAATGAGTTTTTATTATTATGCTGTAACATTAGTGGTATTAGATAGTTTTACGTAACCTGAAGATTCAATTATTTAAAAGTAATTTCCGGTTAGCAAAATTTTAAATTTTGCGTTTTGAACATAAATTTTTTGTAAGTACATGTTTGTTAAATACGAATTCAGGTTTTTTTGTATTACTTTCTAAATAGTTAATGACAGGTATGTAATGGGCTGTTTATAGCCAACCATTCACAAAGCGTGTTTTAGTGAGACACGTATAAAAAATTTCAGTTTAACATATGGTAGCGTTGAAGGAAAAACCTCTAAAGGTAAGCGTATTATTTTTAATATATGTTTTTTACCTGATATTGCTAACAAAAATGCGGATAAAGATTTTTTAAAAATTGTATTATTACGCAAGATAACTTCATAAGATCAACTCTACAAAATAGTAGGTACGCACGGTTTTTAAACTTGTAGTTATTATTAATTCATGTATAATAATAAACCATTAAAACCTTTTGCCTTTTATTTCCGTTATATCAGTTTTATATTCTTAAAACATGTTAATTTTAAATTAACTCTATGTTATATATATAAGTAATTATTACCTTTTAACGGGTTTCACAACTGTTAATGAACACGTTACAATGAAACAGTTTTGTGTGTGTATGTAATTAAACATGCAAATAAATCAGATATGATGTTCCGAATGTATAGGTGGTGACTGTTTAGAGAATCACCCTATACATAAAGCATCATTGCATTAGGGTAGAAATTATTTATTATTTCACGTCATATTTAATTACACTTTAATGCATTCAGTTTGAACTGTAATCTGGTTTCCGCAAACTGTAAAACATAATTTCGGTTGATTGATTGAGTTTTATCTGATGGTCGAACGTGATTTGTTTGAGATTGATTAATTAATTGATTGATTAAATAATTGATAAAAAATAATTAATAACAATAATTAAAGATCATCATCATCTTATAAACCATCAGATTGAGAATTTCCCTAGGATAATTAATTAATAAAAATAATTAAAGATCATCATCTTATATTAATAAAAATAATTAAAAGATCACCATCTCAAAATAAGGGTAAAAAATACGGTCTCATACGTAAGCGTATAAAAAATAAGGGTTGAAAACACGGTCTCACACGTGGATGTGTAAAAATAGGGATGAAAAAATACGTCCTACACGTAAGCGAGTAAAAATAAGGGTGGAAAATGCGGTCCCCCACGTAGGCGTATAAAAAAGGGGGTTTTCCCCAGAATTCCAAGATGGGGGCGACAATTGCCCATTTCTACTCAGGCTGCAGTATATAGCAACGTAATAGTGCGTTGTTTTTACTAATTTAGTGCCTTGTTCATGAAATATGGATAATTATGATGAAGTAATCAGAGTACTTTGAACGCGTGGTCAGCAAATGTATTATTTGCACTGGACTAGTGTAAATGTTGTTAAGCATAAGCGTTTTTAGGAGTAACACGTGTAATGAATTTTCTAAAATACAACCTTAAAAATTCAAAACGGAAACAAATCGAGAAGGGAGCTGAAGGAGAAAATTCCAATTGACACATATACAAATGCACAGATAAGTCAAAACAGGAAATTAAGCATCCAGTAATTAAACAGTCCTTTATTTCAATAACCATATAAAAAAAGAAATAATAATAAAAGTACCGTCAAATGGGGTGACATTGATCAAAAAATTATTCTTTTTGAACATATTGTGAAAAATAAAGATCTTATTTTATAATAAATTAGTTATTTGCCCAGAAATATACAACATGAAGCATTTCTAGATGTTGAATACATAAAATAGAGGAAAAGTCAAAACCGCGTGAACAATCTCATACCTATCCAGGGGTGAGATTGTTCATAGAAATTATAATACACGGAAAGGAAAGGTATCAAGTAAGATAGGATCAATCTCGACCGATACTGTTCTATCTATAACCGTTTTCGAGATACAGCATTTTGAATGAAATGGGGTGAGATGGTTCAGTGTGAGATGCTAGTAAATGTTCCTATTCACTTTATTTAGAGATTAACACAAAAATAAGAAAATATGAAAAGAACTTTTTGCAAACTTAAACGTCATTTTGTAAGCACCACAATCTCGTAAAAAAAATAAGAGACAGTTTCTTCTATAAACTTCAAATATATCGATCACTTTTTTAAAAGAGTAAACGACAGAACCATCATCATTACTCGTTATTTGAGGGTTTGGCAATATGCCAAGAATACCGGAAAAATCTGCCATAAGTTCGTCACCTTCTTGAACTATAAAAACTTTTCTGGTTTTATCTACCGACTTCTGTCCTAGTAATTCAATCTCTGTTTGTCCTTCTTCATCGTCTGATACATTTTGCACAATTGCTGTATAACTATAAACTGTTTTTTTTCTTAAGCCGCCATGAACTTTCACCAAAACAAACTTTCCAGGTAAAATGTCCTCTTTTCTTGGTTCATAATATTCCGGCTCTGCCCTCACAGCATCATTCTCATCTTCCAACGAATCTTCATCAGAATTGTCACTGGTAACTTGATCTTTTATATCCGAGTCACTAGAATCTTCATCATTACGTAGAGCAACGCTTTTACCAGGTTCCACAGATAACTTTTGGCGTTTAACGTTTTTTCTAGTTGGTGTAGCAGAAAACCGTTGCTGCTGCAAGTAGCTAACAAGAACATTGCTTACAGAAATATTAGGGTCTTTAGAGTTTTCGTTTAGAATCGTTTGCAAGACTTGGTTAGGGTCAAGAGGAACAATCCCGGTTGCTCTAAATGAACTTACTAGATCGTTTGTTATGGCGTTGTCAGACTTGCTATTCATTTCAATTAGAGTAGAAGCCAATAAATATGGAAAATCCTTCTTGTCTAGTGAAGATTGTTGGGGATGACTCTTTTTCCAGTTTGTTAAGACAGATCTCCAGGCCACTTTAAAAGGTCGGAAAAATTCAACATCTAATGGCTGAGTGAGATTTGTTGAACATATCGGAAGACAAACAAAGGCAATATCATTCAGCTCACACTATGTTAAAACACTTTCTGTAAAGTGGGAAGAAAGATTATCGCCCAACAATACTTTGCGGCCAGGAAGCCTCTTCGCGTGTGGCAAGAAAACTGATCCAAACCAATCGGTAAATGTTTGGGCGTCCATCCATCCATGTTGTGTACGATTGAATCGGGATCCTACACTACAGCACCTATCGTTACAGCAAGGTTTACCTTTGGGGGCCATTTCAATCCATTGCTGCCACGTTTTTTTCCGCTTTGTATATCACATATGGAGGTAGCAGTATACCGGAGGCGGAGCCACAGATCATTACTGTTATTGCAGACTAGGTAAAGTTGCAAACGCGTTCGGGATACTTTGTCCCACGCCGAAAGAGCATTTTTTGCTTACCGGGATCGTCCTGCAAATTTGTTTCGTCGTAATTAAATACATTGCAAGCCGGTATATTTTCAAGTGTCTTCCTTAAATTATCAAAATATTCTATAATCGCTTGCCTTGACACGTTAGCTCGGGCTCTCTTAATGTTTGATGCAACGTTTTGACTTATTTCTTTCCTTTGTCTTTCTAAAAAAGAACGCGCCCAATCCATACCCGGCATATTTAACTTAAGTTTGGCAACAGTACGGCCTTGGCTATCTAAATAAGTTTTAGCGATGTAACGTAGATCGGTCAAGGTAAAGGGGAAAACCCATTCTCCGCAAATATTTTCAGCCCTTGCAAAAGCTCGTTTTCCTCTTCAGCTGTAAATATTGTTTCACCGCCGCTTTTTTTGGCGCGAGTTCCATTAAATTTATTACGAAGCGTGCCAAAAGGAATCTTGTACTTTGCGGATGCCCTACGAATAGACCATCCCTCCTCCACTATTTTTTTGAGTGCAAGTTCTATATTCTGTTCAGAATAATCCATATAGGAGCGTGAACCGAGTTTTCTTTTGTATTTTCTTGGTATGATTCTAAAACAACAAAAGTTGCTTTATTTTTATAAATTTAAGTTCCAAATATTTTTTTTGAAGATTTCATTACTCAAATCTCATTAAAATACGAAATCATAAGTAATAATACTAATTTTTGTATATTTGTGAGGCGAAATTGTTCAATATGATTGATCAATCTCGCCCCACATGGACGATCAATCTCACGCCGCCTTATAAATTTCTACAGAACTTAAACACTGCTGAGGCAATGGCTCACAACAAAATATATAACCCCTAGAATACCTCAATAGTCATGCAGGTTACGAAATAATACCAAAAAAAATGCTTTAGTTTTTACTTACCAGGAGTTGTTATTTTACGAAAATCGCTACCTTCCAAACAAATCGAAATTATTCGAAAAATACGAGGATGTTTACATTCACGTCCATGTCCAATTATAGGACAATATTAAACTATATATACAAAGAAATATAACATTTAACTACATAAGCGTATCATAAACGTAATTATATGTGAAGAACGACTTAAATACATAATTCGGAGAATATAAAAGTACAAACCCAGCTAATAATGCAAACCAAAATTTTAAAAAACATAAAAATATTTGTCACACAGACAGAATAAGTATGTCATCCTAAATTTTGTTTGCGTTCACTAACATATTAATGGATGCTTTTAATTTATTTATTTTGCCTGTTGCACTGAAAAAGGTCATAGCATATCTGAACACAATTCTAGGAACGGAAAATTTAACGTAACCTAACTATACTTTGTAAAGTATAAATACTTAACAAATTTCCTTTGCAATCGCTCTACTGTCAGTCGTTGAGTTAGGTAATATGGATACCAGATCACTGAAGCATATTCCAGGCGGCTACGTACAAAAACAAGATAGAGAGTAGATAAGTATACAACCTATAACAATCATCTAGTGACTCAATGGTCTTGACACCATCAGCACAGGCAAGAAAATCTAGGTAAAGGATCATCAAGAAATAATATAAATAGCAGTGGGTCAAGGTTTGAGCCTTGAAGCCCTCCTTAGTAGGGGTGGGCGATATTTTGATATGTCAAATCAAATATCAAAATATTGATATGATATGATATGATATTGATGGTTTGATCTATCAAAATATCAAAATATCAAAATATCAAAATATCAAAATATCAAAATATCAAAATATCAAAATATCAAAATATCAAAATATCAAAATATCAAAATATCAAAATATCAAAATATCAAAATATCAAAATATCAAAATATCAAAATATCAAAATATCAAAATGTCAAAATGCAATATCAAAATATCAAAATATCAAAATATCAAAATATCAAAATATCAAAATATCAAAATATCAAAATATCAAAATATCAAAATATCAAAATATCAAAATATCAAAATATCAAAATATCAAAATATCAAAATATCAAAATATCAAAATATCAAAATATCAAAATATCAAAATATCAAAATATCAATATATCAAAATATCAAAATATCAAAATATCAAAATGTCAAAATGTTAAATTATTTCAGATAATAATCAGATTTATTTCCAACAGGAAACAAAAGCAATAGTTCACAAACTTATACAATAAATGTTATCTACGAAATAAATAATTCTAATTAGATAACAAAATTTTCAAAAAAATATGTTGTTATTAACCCATTACGATAGTGATCGAAAATATTCAAAAGTTAAACTTCCCTTTACATATATTTTAGCATCATCATAACGGTATAACAATAAAAACAGAACAAGAAAGAATATCACTGCGTCTGCAAACCTATTTTTAAAACAAGAAATAATAACCCTTTTTTGGTCATAAAAGATATCACAAAATATCACATGTAAGATTAAACCATAGTAATAATATGGATTGAACAAGCTACCCATTGATTACTCAATGGTATAGTGGAGATTTGATCATATTAGTTCGTGGTGTATCTGAATTAAAAGAACGTATATGTCGAGTCTGAATTCTCGGAACAGCAATATTAATCTGGGTAAGCAAATTAAATTATTTAATATTACAATGGAAACAACAATCTTTCTCAATTCTCGGAACGGAACGGAACATCATTTCATTCCTCACTTGCTCAAATGTACATGAACGTACTAATTACCTTTGTACCTCATTTGTTATTTTAAAATTCAAACAAACTGCTCGTTTTACGGGGATTTATGAAGAAATTAAATTGATTTTAGATGAAAATCGCTATTCAGTTTAAGTACTACGTTACCGTATGTACCTATATATCCAAGTAGTTAGTTTTTAATTAGGTATTCTTAACAGAATTAGAGAGAAGTTTTAGGATGCTCCCTTCAGCCCCATCTCATTCTGTTATCCGCACAACCTGCGCGGCGGCGGTAAACCCAACCAAACAAGGATGCTGCACTGCTTAGTGTGCGTTTAAATGTACTTATTACAAAACAGTCCAAGTTTAACAGGACAGTAATCTTTACGATTCCAACGTGTCAAGTTCGTTTTGATTTAACTGTGGAGACAGACGGATCACATTCACAACTATATCATGAGTCAGCGAAGTTTGCTCTGGCAATATTTTAAGAAAAACGCGAACTCTGCGTCTTCTGGGTCTGGTATTCTTTCTGCCAGTGCGGCTTGCAAGTTATGTGGAAAATCTGTGCACGGGAGAAACACCACAAATCTTAAAGCGCATTTGAAAAATCGTCATCCATCCAAATACTATGAATTGGAGAAAACTAAATACCATCAAACATAAGTAATTTCGTATGGTCGTACTCGTAACTCGTAACTAACAAACTACAATCGTAATGAAATACATACCTATATACAGGTTTATAATATAATATAGAGGGCGATTCACCAAGATGATCAATTCAATTAAATCAAATCAAACATCAAATTAAATTATAGTAAAAGTTCAACAGATAATTATAATGACAAATGCATGTCCTGCTCAATACAAATCCTTTAATATAGATTTTTATTAAACAATAAACAGCGTCATGCAATTAGTCCCCCTGCTCGATTCAGTGACTCGTCACCGGCCTTATTTTTTTAGGCCAGAGAGGTGCAAATGCATTGGTGATTTTAACTCGCAAATCATTTTCGTTTTTCAACTGACATTGCATAGATTAACTTTTTAATCCGTGTCCACAGATAGAAATCTAGAGGGGCGATCTGGGAGCCCTGTTTTTCAAGCCTTATAAAAGAGTAAGGGTACAATTGGTGACGATACAAAATTCTTTGAACTGACGAATACGAGAAGTCTAGGCCTGTCGAAGCATTTCTTAAAATATCTCAACACCGTCATTTCATTAGCTTTGTTTGCTGTTATCCGTTTAATTTTTAAGAGAGGTTTTTCCACTTTATCAACACCGTAGAATTTTTTTTAATGTGTGTAAATTGTGTGTTTATGATGCGTGTCATATGAGGATATGTTAGTTTGAATTGCCGTAAGTATAGTCTGTAAAATCTAACAATTTCAGTTTCGGATTAGCGCTTTATTTAACACCGACATATATATATATATATATATATATATATATATATATATATATTATATATACTATTGCCGTTTTCTTCCTACATGTATGATTTCAACAAGTAAAGCAAGAACGTGCATTAGTTTCTGATATAAGCGGAAACACCGCCATCTTGAAAATAATTTACAAAGACTCGCCATAATCGATTATAGCCGTATACCAAATTTCAAAATTGTACTTCAACGAGAAGTTGAAATTTTTTTAATAGGCCATCTCGGTGAATCACCCTGTACATACCCTACATTTTCAATTATTTACAGTCTAATTAATACTGATCGTCAATTATTATAGGAATGACTACCAAGATCAAGAAGACATGGACGAGAATTCTCAACTGGAGAGTTTTGCATCTTCAGGAGAAATCGTTATGTCATGCACCGAATCTTCTGAAACTAATGATTCTTCTGTTCAACGTACTCAGAATTCTGAGAATGCTCCCGGCCCTTCTACTTCGAGCCCTTCTTTACTACTGTGGAAGAGGACTTACCATCAGCCCACGCTGGACACTATCGACCGAAGACAGTCTGAAAATATTGACAGAGCTGTGACATATTGCGTTGCAGTGGACAGCTTTCCGTATAATATCGTTGAAAGGGAAGGATTCAAACATTTGGTACAAACATTGAGGCCTGCTTATAAATTGCCATCGAGGAAGAAACTTACGGAATCTCTTGTGCCTAAATTGTATCTAGAAACGAAGGAGAGAGTGAAATCGGCCTTGATTAAATGTAACTTCGTTTCATTCACTACAGATGTATGGACTTCTGTAGCCAATGAGGCATACTTGTCACTCACAGTACATTTCATTGAAGACTGGAAAATGAAGAAAGCATGCTTGAATTGTATTCAAGTGTCCAGTGATCAAACCGCAATAAACCTCGCCGAGATCCTTGAAGAGTTAATAGCCGATTGGGGGATAACTGAGAATAACCGAGTGTCTATAACAACGGACTGCGGGTCAAATATTGTAAAAGCGGTTCAAGTTGAAATGAAAGGTATTGCCGATATCGAGCACATTACATGTTTTGGTCACACCATGAATACTGCAGTGGCTCAAGCATTTGAGTTGTCCAAAATTAAGAACATTCTGGACAAGATTAAGGAGATACACAACCTTTCCGCTCACAGTGTTAAAGTCAATCGGGAGCTAAGAAACCTTCAGGAACACTACAATTTACCGCTACATAAGATACCATCCTATTGCAAAACAAGATGGTGGTCCTTATTCAAGCTTATAACTGTAGTGGTTGAGCAAAATGTGGCTCTTATGTCATTGCTGCAGCAGAATCAGAAAGGAAAGTATAAACACTTAATTTTGGATCAATTACAGCTGGATGTTTTGCAAGATATTATTGCCGTGTTGAAACCAATAGAAACCGTTTCTACCAACATGTCTGGTGAATTTCACGTTACAGCCTCTTGTATTCTGCCGTTGTATTACAAATTGGAAAATATACTCTCATCAGCTACTGATATAGAAGAGACATGTATCGATTATACTTCAATTGAATTAAAACATCATTTTATGGAAAAAAATTTGGATTACATGTCGAAGAGATACGTGCAGAAAGCAGCTACAAATTCGTTCTTGAAGAAATGTTCGTTCGTCGACCCTCGGTTCAAGTTGAAATACTTCAAAGTGGAAGAACAGGACGAAATAATTGCGAGTATCTCAAGAGAAATGGAGTCTACTGGTGAAAGTGAAGAATTTGGAACGCATATTAGTAAACGTCAGAATTCCAATAGCAGCGGAGGCCTCAGCGCTATTTTTAGTATCAACTTGCCGGAAAATAAAAACATGCAACCTCGAAATGAGATCCAACAATATTTGAACCTTGACATAATATATGTGGATGATGATCCTATGTCTTGGTGGCAGTTGAACAAAAGCAAGTTCCCCAAACTGAGCTTGCTGGCCCAAAAGTACCTTTGTTCTCAGGGCACAAATGTCCCATTGGAGAGAGTGTTCAGTAGGGCTGGACGAATAGTGTCGGACCAAAGATCGTCTTTGACGGGGGAACATGCTGAACAACTTATATTCTTGGCATCCAACAAAGACTATGTCTACAAGTTTTATTAACTAAGTAGTAATGTTATTTGAATTCTCCAGTAGTTTTTTCTTTTTTGTGTTTTGTTTCTAATAAATGCTAGTTATTTTGATATTTTGATATTTTGATATTTTGATATTTTGATATTTTGATATTTTGATATTTTGATATTTTGATATTTTGATATTTTGATATTTTGATATTTTGATATTTTGATATTTTGATATTTTTATATTTTAATATTTTGATATTTTGATATTTTGATATTTTGATATTTTGATATTTTGATATTTTGATATTTTGATATTTTGATATTTTGATATTTTGATATTTTGATATTTTGATATTATGATATTTGATATTTTGATATTTCGATATTTTGATATTTTGATATTTTGATATTTTGATATTTTGATATTTTGATATTTTGATATTTTGATAGTTTGATATTTTGATATATCAAATTGATATGATATTTTTTTAATATTAAACTTTGATATCAATTTTGCGATATCGCCCACCCCTACTCCTTAGGTGGTTATACATTCTTTAGAGCAACAACCGTTATAAAACACTTGTTTATTCGCAAGCTAAGATTTGAGCGTAACAGATTGTTACGGTAAAAATGTTCACTAGGACAAGGTGACAGATAAACCTGGTTTTTGCACGGCTAGCTCGGCGTGCGGGTGAGGGTCTATCGGGAAAAGCAGTTTCTTCTCCGTAGGATACGGCATCTACCAAGGTCGAAATCGGGGAAATGTCGCAATAGGTTCCGGTAGACGCCAGGACATTCCAAACGAACACACCAGGGTGTTTTAAAACGCGAAATAAACGACGGTACGTGGTGGTCCGAATACCCAATTTACCCCACTTACCAAATCGTAACGCTAATAGATCCAGGTGTCCGCAATGCTGCTTCACCTGAAAAGCTTCAAAAGCTGCACCTTAATCTGACAAACTTACCACCGTGCAGCAATATTCAAATTCAATACTCAATACAAATCACTAAGGTTCCCACTACGTTAACTTACTAATCTTCCTTAAACAAATCAAAATAACACATACCAAACTGACTTCAATTCGGTTACGAAGCTTTTCTGAACTGGTAAGCTACGTTATGTTAACTTAATCTTTGTAACAAAACAAAAAAACAAAAAAAAAACTCCAAACTTCTCTCATTAAAACTCGGCGACGCTTCCTATTTGAGCAATATATCATCACCCTTTGTCAGGGCTTAATATTAAAATAATTACTCCGAAACAGTAACTAAGATAAATATCTATTAACTCAAAATAAAACAATTAAAATTTGAACAGCATGTCAATTTGGATGAAATGATAATTGTCTACTCTTAACCTTTTACCTCATTGAATTCTGGCCAGTAGCAAAACTTAATCTTAAGCTAAATAGTATCCTAAAAATTTCTATAGACCTGAATTATGTCTTACATAAAGAAATTAAGGTAAGATTTCATTTACCTTCATGCGTAAAGTATCATAAACACCTTAAATAGCTTCTAAATAGACAAAGGAAACTGTCCGTGAACGTTAACAAAATGACACAATAAATTCAACAATAATTACTTCCAACAGGTTCCTCCGTTAACACACACATTGCATAAAATATTCCACATAAAACACAACCTAATTTTATTCTCATAGGTCGCAAGACCAACAAACAGAATATAAATTAAATTACCTAGGTCACACAGGCAACTAGGAGATGATCCTTGCTTCACGAAAGCGTCGTGTAAGGCTCGAACGGGCCCACGGTCTTCGGCGTTACTCCTTGATGACGGCAATACCGACTCGCAATAGATCGCTACTGCGTATTCAACTTGATTTTAAATTAATTTACAAAATTCTCCAGAATTGACACCAATAATGTCTCGTAACTTATTGAAGCAGTAGTAACTTTAATAATTTCTTTTAACTCAAAGATGTTAAGGTTCGACTAAGAAAACACTCAGAAAATTGTTTTACACGACTTAAATTAGTAAGTTTAATTTCAAACAAAACAATCTTAATCAGTTGGTGTGGTTGGGTGTTCGTTCATTACGTACACTTAACTTTTAGGAAAGGGGTTCTCTAATTATATCTTGTTAATCACGAAACTCAATAGTCCTCGGGTTCGCACTACAAAAAACACGAACCCAAATTTCTATCATAAATGCACTCGAAGATGCCGTTATTCTCCAATAAATTGAATTAATGAACGAGCCCGGTTGAAATGTTACTTCACAAAATATCCCAAACTTGGTTTTATTCGACTAATCTTGCAAGTCTTCAACACTACTTAAAGAAATTTCACTAGGAGCTCGCACAATTATGAAACCCCAAATTCCGCTAATTCGAACGACTTTCCACACACACGACTCCACGCGTCAAAAGCTTAGGGAAGAGTTCTTTTCCTTTCAAACTCACTTTTTGAAAGAAAAAAAAGATTCGGAATCTAACTAAATAGATAAAGGCCTAACCAATACGTATACAGGGTGTTCAAAATACCCTGACAAGATCAAGAAACAAAGGTGAAAGTTCAAAACTGTCCAGTTTTTGTGAGAGAAATCCATGAGAGATAGTATCAAAGACACGTATAAAATCCATATACACGACGTCAATGTGCTGTCCCTTATCGATTTGTTCGCAAGGATACTGAGCAATACAAGTAAGGTCTGTGGTGGTTAACCTTCCGGAGATGAAACCATGTTGTTGATTGGGTATAAACAGTTTGACGTGATTACTGATTTGTTTTTATAGAACTATTTCAAAAATTTTTGCAAAATTGGAAAGCTATAGGACGATAGTTTGAGAACAAAGACGGTTTCCCTTTCTTGAATACAGGAATTAACCTAGTCCTTTTCCATTTACCAGGAAATAAAGGTTTTTGTATGGCTAGGTTAATTATGTAAGTCAGAGGTGCAGCACACACAATCTACAATTTACACTCGCGAATTACAAAACTCAGAATTAGATCATCACCTGTCGTCATTTTGTTTGAAAGTCTAGCTCGAAAATTAACCACTTCAACTTCATTTATTAGACTGAGTAATAAACGAGGCTTCGCAGGTACAGAATTATCAGTATTATTTACCTCCAGATTAGCAAGAAAATAATTTGAAAATGTTTGGACAAAAGTACCGATAATTTGCTTTGGGTGACCATGAGCTCGGTCACAAAGTTTTTGGAATTCTAGTCATACCATATCTTTGTTGATTCAAAGTCCAAAACTCTTTGCAATTTGGTTTTATAAAGAACTCGACTGAATTAAGATAATTATCATAAGCGGTGGATATTTGATGCTTTAACAAGGTTCTGGCCATTTTAAACTCATTACATGCTTTAGCGGTCTAAGGCACGCGCAACAAATAATTAAAAAGCACTGCGGCCAAATTGGCATCTCCAATGTCATTCATAAATGACCAATAGGGTAGAGCGACATTTTAGATTTTGGAAATTTTATATGCCTGTGCCTAAATAATATGTATTTTGAAATATTAGACAAAAAACTTTAATTCGAATTTTCTCCTCCACCCCCAATATTCTTAAAAATCAACTTTTCTATTTTTCTTTATTTTAGTATACCTGTGTGTATGTAGTGTAAGTAGCCATATTTTTTTCAGAAGCTTTACTTAACCCTTTCCACCCCCATCCTCCTTAAAACACATGATTATACCTTACATGTGGAAAATCAGTGCACAAGCTGGTCTTTTAAGTACAATAATATATTTACTTATCTCCATTTGTCCAAAAAAATCCCAAAAATCAACCCCAAAATATATAGGTAAGTAGTATAAAAAAACTCAAAAAATTAATACAAATATTTATATTTAGTAAGAATATAAGAACAAAGGTAAAATTATCAATCACTAACATTAAAATGTTTTTTAGTTTCGTATGTTGAGTGGTCCTTATTATCCCATCGCGCCTTCTTACATCACACACGGTATTGGAAACTTGAGTGACAAGTTTCACCGCCCTTTCCACAGCTTGAGTGTGACAAGGATAATCGTTACATAGCTGATGACAAAGCTTTGTGGATTTTCTACTATTTCTTCTAACTGTTGTATTGACGAATTTGCAATAATAGGTGGTTCTGTATACTTTATGACTTGTCAATCAATAAGTTCAAAATAACTTTTAGCTGCAAAGTTCAACTTTGGGATTTGAAATTTGCGAACGCCTTCTGCTGATTTTCCATTACCGCGTACTTTTAATATTCTTAGATAGGCAAGTTTTCTTATGTGTTTGCGTTCATCCCACATCATATTTAGCAATAAATTTCCTGGGTGTACGAAATATCCATTTCGTTGAATGACGATGAACTATAGATTTTAATTGACCTGGCAAATAATCGAACATCTCAATCATTTTGAAAATGTGCTTTGCTCCATAAATGCAGCCAAGATGGGTTTTGATCTCAAACCATAATGGCGCGTAAACTTTTATAACGAACGTTGCCAATGTTATCAGGTTTTCTGACGGGTTTGAAGTAGCCGCATATAAACGAAGAATCCTGTTCGCTATTGTTAACCAACGCGAATGGTTCAGTTTTTCAGGGTCTCGTTTAGACAAGCTCTCTGAGCACACACATCAGTGGTTATCGATTGGCGCAAATCAAATAAGTATTTTTGATCCGTTGCTTTAATCATTGTCACTATTCTCTGATGGCTTACTGTGGAAATACCCACTCTATTCCGTACCTCTTCGACTTTTTTAGCAGTAATTTCGAGTGCTTCTGGTACCAGACGATTTCGGTTGACTGATTTGGCTTCCAACTTGTGTCTTGTCCAAAGAAAACTTTAATTACATCTTCATATGTAGGCAACGTATTTAAAGACATTTCTTGTGGTGTCCCGAATATGAGCCAGTTCGCATCACACTTTGTCTTTGTTGTCATTTTAAAACAAAAATCTTTTCACGAGAGTTTTGACAAATAATTGAAAACAACACAAATAAAACGTGATGATAAGCTCAGAACGTATAAACAGAAACTGCCAGATATGCTATAGGAATAGGCGGCAGGCGTAGTTCTCTCTCTCGTCTAGTTGGTAGCTATCTGTATTGGGTATGACTCACGACTGAAGTGGAGTAATTCCAATAACTGACAGAGGCGTAGTTAGCGGAAATTATTCGAAAGAGGTAAATAACCGTGTTTAACTACTATTAAAGTACCTACTTTACATTGCAAAATGTTCATACTACTATTTATACATTTTTATAAATATGTAGTTTGTGTTTACATTATCATGTTCGAAATACCCTATTCTTAAAAATAGTTAAGGGCTGAATAGTGAATATGGTTAACAAATATTATTTAGTTTGAGTAATAAAGATATATTCTATTCACGAATTTGAAATGAATCAACTAAAAATAATTTTAGGTGGAGGGGGGGGGGTTGAGGTTGATAAAAAAATCTAAAAAAATTCTGCTACGCTTCTTTCATTAATGCAAAACCTTTTAGCCCTCAAGTGATCTAAAATATATAAATTTAAAAAAATTATTTTGAAGGGGTGGGGGTGGGGTAGAAGGAGCTAATTAAAAAACTCGAAAAATATAGAACGCTGTCGACTTTCAGCAAACACAACTTATCTAAATACAGGCACCTTCATTTTTGAAAACAATGTTTCTACCTGTACTGACGCTCCACGCTAATGACGAATCAATACCAATTAAATGTCTGTATAAACCTACCAAATCAGTTTTTCGAAAATTAGGTCTTCGTGAATGAGCATGAGGAAACCGGTCTTGGTATTATGATGCCATAGTTCAAGAACTCTAGATAAAGCAGGTTGGTAGAGGTCATTTGGAAATAGCGGTAATTCACTCTGTTACAGCAACACCATAATTAATACTAGTAAGTACCCAATCCAGCAGATTACCATTATTATTATGTACATGGTTGAGTTGGTTTACATTTAATCCATCACAGAACCTGTTTAGTCAAATTTAAAGTTACCCAAATTGTTGTTTTTCTCCATAACGCACAAATTAGGTTAAACTAAACATTTCTACCACGAGTATTAATTTAGACGAGACGTCAAAAATAGATTACAAAATTTTAATCCTCCAGAAAGCAGTAACACATCAAAGTAATTTAATATTTGTCAATTTTTTTGTTTACTCAACGCAACAATTATAAGTAAAACTTAAAGGAACGTAAACTATTAAGTTCAAAAGTGTAAGTATTAGATTAACTGAAGGGTCAGTAATTTTACCGATCTTCATGTGAAACTGTCTGTATTTAAAATTAGTAATAAAGAGAAATAAATTGGTGTCGCGCAAAGTGCCTACCCTACATGATATTTGTATTTACAAATAAAGTAGAATTTATATTAAGGTTCTTTATACATAATACTGAAGCGGAGACACCAACAAAGGTCACAAGTTGAGGGCTAGATGACTTTTTGTCAATGTAAATTGACGGTTAAAGCAAATAAATAAACAATGGTTAACAGTTATTATATACAAGTTACCAACATATATGGATATAAAATATATATGTAAATAAAACTTTCTACATAGAATTAGTTCATTTAACCAACTTTCCAATATTTTAGATAGCGCACAACTGGTACAAGTAATCAAATCGATTAACTGAAATTACTAGGTTCAATGTAATAGTTACACAATTCCTATTTGTACAAACAGACAGTAGATTGATGTTACATAATTAGTTATCATAAAGTGATCGTCTCTATAGCCAGGAGAAATCCGATATCTTGAAAGGGAGATATGAAATCCAAAGGTATATCAGTAGTATGTAGATAATGTAATTAACAATTACAGTAAGTAGTCTTAAGCGTAGGCAAAATGTAACAACATTGTTACCGTCATTAGTACAGAAAAGTCTAGAAAAAGAAATTTTATTTTTGTAACTTAGCTATGTACACATTTAATTATAATATTGGTTTTACACATATGTACGGTAAAGCAACTGGTGGATGAGGCTCCCAAGCCATAGTGTCATGACTTGTAAAGCATTTGAAGGATCACGAAAAAAGCTGCGAACACATAATTTCATATTTAGTTTCGTGCATCTTTTGGAATAAAATTAATTAGAATGACCGGAAACCAAAACTGCAAATGCAATCTGAGGATATAGTGAGAACAGAGAAGTCAAAATTTGACATTGCATGCAAAATTAAGTTTTTGGATGAATTACTAGAAAATGTTTGAATGTTGTATAATTTGGTTCGGCAAGCATCAAAATTCAAGTGATTATAAATATTTATAGATATGTTTCATGGTTTTTGTTTCAAAATGTGCTAAATTTCAACAAGTTAATTGTACTTAAAAATCCCACTTTTGGAAATCTATTTTATTGTAAAACGCTTATAATACAATACAGGGTGTCCCGGAAAATCACCAACAAGTTTCTGCAGTACACCATCAAAGTTCAATTTAAAATGTAGAAGAATCACTTTATCTCTGTAAATTATCAAAATTTGTTATTGATTTTTGTACAGTCGACCTATACAAGTCAAAATTTGGTAGAAATTTCAAAAAAATGTCGTGACTAGAACTACCATTTCATCAGTGGTGTCAAACTTCAACAACCTTTCAAAAAATTATTTTTGCAAGATAAATTAATGTTTCTGCTTTATTTTGGTAATATATTTTAAAATGAACGAGTTTTGTCTCTTAAATGTTTCTTCTAAAATCGACGGTTCTTGAGAAAATATGAAAAATCATTTGTATTGTGCAACAACTACAAGCACAAGGACGCGTCGCTTCTCAATTGAATATTTCTAAAAATGCTGTTCACCAAATACTTACTGAACAATTGTTAAAACCGTACCACATCCAAAAAGTTCAAGAAGTTTTACCGATAGATCTACTACTTAGAGAATGTTGATTGATGAACAATTTCATTGAATACCCTCAGACTGTTGCTCGAATTCTTTTTACGAATAAAGCTGTTTTACTAGAGATGGCATCTTTAATTCCCATACTTTCCAAAACAGGGCAGATGCGAATCCTAATGTAATTCAAGAAGGTTGCTTTCAACATAAATTCAGCATAACAGTCTGGGTAGGAATTGTTGAAGAATTTATTATTGGCTCCTGTCGCTGTCTAGTCGATTGGGTAGCCCCAATCGACTAGACAGCGCCGCGTGTTTGGAGCTTTTTCAGAATACCGATGGTACCCCACCACATTTTGAATTACCTGTGAGGCAATACATGCGCGCGCAGTTCCCTAACCGGTGGATCGGACGAGGTAATCTTTGTCCTATGCCTGCCCATATAGATCACCTGATCACAATCCATTAGATTTCCTTGTTTGGGGTGCTGTTAAGTAAAAGTCTATTTAGTTCCAGAAATGACTAGAGACGATCTCTGGAATCGCATTGTTGAAGCATTCGAGGAAAATAGGCAAATTCCAAGAATATTTCGATCAACGCGAATGTCTGCAATACGTCGAGCGAGTGCTTGCATTCAAGCAAATGGGGGCCACCGAGCAATTATTATAAAATTAGTGTTTTATTTTTATTTTTTTATTTTTTCAAATTATTATTTTGATTCTTTATTTTAAAATGTATTACCAAAATAAAGCAGAAAAATTTTAATTTATTTTCCAAGAATAATTTTTTTTAAGGGTTGAACGTTATCGCCACTGATAAACGGGTTGTTCTAGTAATGCGATTTTCTTGAAATTTTTATCAGATTTTCACTTATATAAGATAGGTCAACTGCATAAAAATCAAAAAAGAAATTTTATAATTTACGGAACTAAAATGATTTTTCTACATTATAAATTGAACTTTGAGAGCGTAACTTTTTAGGGTGCATTTTGAGATAAAATTTAAAGAGTGAAAAATGTCCTAATTTGGTCCAGGGATCTCCCTATAGAAGTTTATCGGTGATTTCCCAAGACACCCTGTATAAAGGGTTAAAGTTAGCTTCCATGAATGCACAGGTAACAAATTTGAAATTTTTGGTTCCTGGACATTCCTACCTACCAAATAATGCCGATTTTGGAATCATTGAATCTCCTAGTCAAAAAACGTCGCACATGTACAATCCGAAAAAAAAGCACAAAAATTCGAAGTAATAGAAATGAAAAGCGAATATTTTGCTTCAACAAAAGGCTTGGAATTAAGTATTCGAAGCAGGAAGAAGGCCATAGATGGTTATTTGAAAATTGTTTCAACATATTTAACTATTTTGAAATAGGTTACTACTAAGAAGATAACTTTAGGTGTTATAGAAACGTATAGATTGTATAACTTAAATATACAAATACACCATTTAAAAAACCGAAAAAAGGTAACTATTTTAATAATACTGGTGAAAGTTTACATTTTCATAAGTGGCACAATTACTTATTTTGATTATAATAAGAGCAAAACAAGAGAGAGAAGACACGAACATACATCCATACATTCATGCTCGCACTCACATACACCTACACTTACATTTTTACCTTGTCACAGACATGGACCAACATATTTAGAAGAAATTATTATTAATTTTATTAAATACATAAATAAAAAGTTTACCTCAAGTAGGATTTGAACCTACCACATCTACTTTTCTAGAGTAGTGCTCTAAGCAACTGAGCTACCGAGATACAAGTCCTAATCAATGCCAATTTTGTCTTTATGTATGTAGAACAGATGTAAATTATACTCTAGCAAAGTAGATGTGGGTTCAAATCCTACTCGAGGTAAACTTCAATTACTTACTCTTATTTTTATTTTAACTCCTCGTTTCTCAATACAACAAACAAAAAAATTGTATACTTCCTTTCGAAAACCAACTTAAAGAAAGAGAAATTGTTGGTCTAGTTCAGCAAGGTACATTACTTACGAAACTTACTATAGATTGAGAGCTCTTTTCTTTATCAGGACGTAAGGAAGGCAGACATGTATCCATAGCTGTAATTAGCTAAGCAAGCCGGCACACTAATTTTTTTGATTAGGTTGAATAATTAAAAAACACAAAGTTAGAAAATTGTATTTTAATACCACATGTAGTCTTAATAAAAAATACAGTACCTCTATTTTTTGTATTTGTTTTCCTTTTGAAAGCATGTACTATTTTGTTTTATTAAGACAAACTAATAGATAGACAGATATTTATTTCACAACCAGTGGTATTGAAATATGTACAGGCTGTCCCAAATTCGAGGGCAAGCATGGGGATCTCGCTTATTATAAGAGATAGGATATAGGTTTAAATTCGGCACTTTTGCTAAATTCCATGCTGAGTAATAATCTGAAAAGAAATTTGAGCTAACTCGAATGGATTTGGTTTTATGCTCAAAAAACTAAAAATTTCGATTTTTGTTTTTCGCGTTTGGCTACCTTATTAGGAATTTTCAAAATTCGATTAAACATTATTAAGGCAACTTTTTACGCACAATACTAACACGGTATTAAAAATATTATGCGACGTTTTGTTTATTGTGAACCATCATCAGGTTTATTTTTTCTTATCGGGGTTAAGACATATTTTTATGGCGTTGGATGGAGAATGTCATGCTGATTTTAGCAATATATAACATTTCATG
Organism: Vesta saturnalis; assembly: GCA_036346205.1. Taxonomy (NCBI): domain Eukaryota; kingdom Metazoa; phylum Arthropoda; class Insecta; order Coleoptera; family Lampyridae; genus Vesta; species Vesta saturnalis. The sequence goes on along the minus strand of JARFJB010002154.1, from coordinate 1,790,358 downwards.
GTTTGATCGACTGCGAACTAAAATACTCTTAAATTAAAAACTAAATATTACATTATCACGATACCCATGAATCAAACAAAACTCAGGAGTTGGCTTTTGTCATGTCATTTTCTAATTGTAAAAAGGGTAATAACTGCAAGATCCTTCGTGTTAGTGCTTTAAAATTTGCAAGCTTCTTTAGAATGTTTTCAAATTCAGAAAAACGAGACATGATAAGGATATTTTATAGCTGCAATAGAAATAGTGTCAGGGCAGAACAAAGATATTTAGAGGAATATCCGGAGAGGCAGCAACCAAACCAGAGATATTTTTTAAAATTAGACCAAAATTTGCGATAATTTGGATGTTTTCAGAAACCTCGAAATGCATATGGTAGCAGACTAGACAGAGATGCCGAAGAAGAAATATTACATCAGGCACTATTTGTTAGTATTATACTAATTATAAGAATTTCCACTCATTTCACTGCTAATTTCAGCAGACACTTTTTTTGGAGAATTTTGACTTTATGTTATCCATCTTAGGTTCAAGAAAATCTTTCAACATCTACCAGAGAAATAGAGCAAACTATTGAAGTGCCAAAAACGACAGTTTGGCGAGTGTTAAAGCAACACCGTTATGAACCATTTAAAATTCCCAAATTCCCAGGCGAACCATTCAAAAAAGCGTAAACAATTGTAGAAGAAAAATTCGTTACTGTATTCAAGAAGGAGGAAACTTGTTCGAACATTTATTATAATAATTTTTGTTTGTTTGTCTGTGTAATTATTTTGTTGTTACCTATCGATAAATTTGTGTTGTCGCTATTATGACCGTGTTACATAGACATACTTGTTTGAGTTGTTTGTTAATGTTTTTTTTTTAATTGTTTAAATGTTTTATATTTTTTTGGATGTTCTAACGAGTTTAACAAATTAAATAAGTAGAACTACTGTAATTATTCCTTGCTGGATCCAAGAAGGCGGAATCTTGTTCTTCGTATTTTTCCCATTATTTTAGTTCGCAGTCGATCAAACCATAAAGTGTTATATATTGCTAAAATCAGCATAACATTCTCCATCCAACGACATAAAAATATATCTTAACCCCCATAAGAAAAAATAAACCTGATGATGGTTCAGAATAAACGAAACGTCACATAATATTTTTAATACCGCATTAGTATTGTGCGTAAAAAAGTGCCTTAATAATGTTTAATCGAATTTTGAAAATTCCGAATAATAAGGTGGCCAAACGCGAAAAACGAAAATCGAAATTTTTAGTTTTTTGAGCATAAAACCGAATCCGTTCGAGTTAGCTCAAATTTCTTTTCAGATTATTACTCGGCATCGAATTTAGCAAAAGTGCCGAATTTAAACCTATATCCTATCTCTTATAATAAGCGAGATCCTCATGCTTGCCCTCGAATTTGGGACAGCCTGTACATATTTCAATACCACTGGTTGTGAAATAAATATCTGTCTATCTATTAGTTTGTCTATTTAATAAAACAAAATAGTATCTTCTGGGTAATTCCAGCATAAAAGCAAATAAAATAGTACTTAACTTTTCTCAAGGCTTTACGATAGTAAACTAATTCTAATCGATGACTAAACTATACATATTATCTATCGTTACCTTGAATTATTTTCAAATGAAAGATGATTGAAGCTGTAAAGGTAACAAAGCTTAGCTTGGCCTACGTTAACAAAATATAACTGAAGTAAGGTTATGCACTTGTATGTTTTTATCTTAGAAATCATTAACCGAAGTCAGCTGTTTTCTTTTCATTACAACAGTATTAAAACTTCCCAAACAATATTATACTCTAATGTTCGTAAATCAATTCATCTAATTTGTCCACTTAATAAAATATAATTTGCACTAAAAAGATACGTACTTAGTTGTTATATACGCAAAATAAAGTTAATACATTATATCGAAATGAATGGTGCTCCAGAACTTCATTTCTAGACACCATAAGACAAAACAGCAGGTAACGTAAGATGATTTTCAGCACTTTCAATAAGGTAAAGGTAAACGTAATGTATGCTCGAACCATGTCAACCAGCACAGATTGTTGTAGCTACTAAAGCGGGCGTAACTAACAGCACACGTACCGTGTCCCGCCTTCATGTATAATGACACAAAAACAAATAACAGATTGCATCATCCAAAGTACTATATGAACAACATTTTGCCACGTGACGTCATTTGACCACGCTTCCTTCAATGAAATAAAATCCTATATCTTCAATTATAAACGATACGAAATTTTCTTAACACAAGGGAGGGTGTTCCCTTATGCAGGGATGTCAACTAAAGATACATACGTTGCCAGATAGGCGGAACGGAAATGATGACCTCAGGTTCGTCTTGCGCTTAAAACCCAATTGATGTGGCTAAACACCAACTATTGACGATAAAAATATGTACACGGATATTCGTAATTATATACACTTAGGAGAAAATATCGACATATCCACCAAAATCCAATTATTGAATGAAAAAAGATGCCTAAGTATACCCAAGTAATGTAAATATATTTACAAATCATACAAATTCAAAAACTTGCGTTAAGGTAACGATAGCCAAACATTAGCGCTTTACATCAATAACTACCTTTTTGGACTTGATCCACTCCAACTCTGAGCACTCCAAATGCAATGGTTTTGTGATTAATACCGAATATACGAGTATAATCAGTAGAGGACGGATTTTAGGTCACTAACAAACTTAAAAAAAAAGGATGGTTTATAAGTTCTAAAGAATTAGAATATAGATCGACAAAAAAACAAGAAATGAATCATGAAGGTTAATTACATCCTAAATTAGGGTCACTTTAATCATATTTAAAATATTATCAAAACAATTTTTCAACTCCTTGCCATAAATTGCTGCATTTACTGTTTATATAAATTTATACCATGGATTTTTTATTTTAGTTAATTATCTAGTTTTTAACCCTCGCCGAAAAAAGGAGGCTGTTACAAGTTTAACGTGTGTATCAGTCTGTGGACCGTAGTTCCCAAACGGGGGACCGATTTTGATTTTTTTTTTTTATTGAAAGGGGAGTTGATCGACAGTGTTCTTATTTATGATTGAAGAAAATATGTTCAATCGTTTGAAGATCATCATCTCTGACATATACGCACACTCACACAAACGCACACACGAAAGTTGCATTAATATATGATTCCATTCGCTTTCACATATTTTTTTACTTGACAAGGAATCATTGACTATTGATGGCGGTACCTACTTAAAACATTATTGCTGTAATATAAAAGCAGTAACTAAATTTCTGCAGCAATTCATTGCATTTGTGTAATACATTAAAATTGAATGTATAAGCGTAATACAAATATAATATAATGCTTTCTCGTTTTGCAAAGTATTGGTATAATTTGTCTTTTGAACAACGACACTTACAAAGCAATATTTAGCAAAAAAGGAAGAAAGAAATCTGAGTAAAAAACATAGTAATTCGTGTTCTAAAATAGGTTTGGTCCTAGGAGGGTTAATTCTGAGCAGCGTAGAAAATTGAGAAAACTATTTTAACTAAGTAAAAATAAAGCGAAGATATTCAGTAATAATGCGAAGTACGAAGTTGTATTATAATCGAACACATATTTTTTGAAGTTATCGTGGCTACAAAAACACACCAACGCATATGCATACGCACGAACGCACGCATACACACACACTCACACAATGGTGGATCTATAGACGTACGTACTGGCGGACGAACACACGGTCTCACGGTATCAATGTCAGACGGCCACACAATCATACTAACATGCGAACTCCCGAACACGCAGAGACGTTGACACGCACCTACACTCACATTAACACACACACGTGTGCACCCACGTGCGCATACACACACACACACACACGCATACACGTACATCGGCACAGGCGCGCGCACGCGCACACGCGCACATTCACCAACATACTCGCGTACGCACAAGTAAACGGACACCCGCAAGCACGTAGTCACACACACGCACGCACGCACTCACGCACGCACGCAAGCACCCACACACACACACACACACACACACGCACACAAACACACACAAATACACACCAACACACACACACACCACACACCACACATCACACACCACACACCACACACCACACACCCCACAACACACACACGCACGCACACACGCACGCACTCAAGCTCAATCACCCTTAAAAATAAATTTATCCCAAAGCTTAATAAAATTTTGAATCATACGGGTCGGCGTGAACTTATTGATCTCACTCTGTATATTAGAAAAATCAAAGTAATAAAACGTTATCTGTATAATTTCTAAGTTACCCTCGTATACATATAAATTAACATTTATACCTGTCATAAAAATGTCGAAATGAATTACCTAATTTAAGAAAACGGTTTATTAATTTTTAATCACGTTAGTTCGCTTTTTTATAATTCAATATTTTATCGTTCACCAATATGAAGGAATTCTAATAATTCAAATCTGGAATTTTTGCTTAATAAATATCTTTCTACCAGTGTTCTGTATTTATTGACTATGAAAGAATTCCAAATAATTAAATTTTGTAACCAATCTGTCAATATAAACAATTTCAGATCAATTATGAAACCAAAATACCAAAGATTGATTATTTTCAAGAGGAGCAACCCATTATCCAATTTCACACAAGGTAGCATAAAATTTTATCACAATTTAAACAAATAATAAAGAAATTAGTTAAATAACAGATCTGTATCATTTCAGAAAAATTTAAAGACGTAACGATCAGTCCTTTTTTATAATTGAATATTTCATCGTTCGCCAATATGAAGGAATTGTAATAATTCAAATCTGAAATTGAAGACATTGCTTCGAAATTCCTAAATTTTGTAATCTAAACATAGAAAATCAGGTAATAGAGTTTGATCATCCATAATATTTGAATGACATTAATGAAATAAACAATAAAATCTCTAAAGATAATCAAACTGCTGTCTTTCAAAACTCTAAAATTATTCTAACAATTAAACTCCACGTTCCTTTGTCCTGTGAAAAGTGGTGTCCATTGGATGTGGTTTACTTCAAGTAATCCTTTATATATTCACACTGGTCATATTTAAACACTTAATTCGTCCGTCGCACTGCTTGGCGAACTGAATGTACGAGTTGGTTTACGCCTTAAGCGTATACAAGAATTGGGCAGTTGAATTTGCTAATGTCCTTCAAAATAAATGTCGGTCACAGGAAATATTTACTTCACTTGAACATTAAAATTTGTTCCTTTATACAATCAATTTAGTACTGTTAAAAATCGCACACGCACTAAAATCAATGACAATAGTACACTATTGTTTAACGTAATCAACACACCTTTATTTTGTTACTTAAAGGGTTACTTTAGGTTTTTTTGTTAGATCGCACGCACTTCAATACTTAACACTTTTAACTCGATGTTTGCTGTCTACTTTAAATCTGAATCAACACTTAAAATTTTTTAAAGAAAAACTCACTCAGGATTTATTGTGAATTGAAAGTAAGATTTCAATTCACAATAAATCCTTTCAATTGTAAACGTTTAAATACTTCATCTCCGATATGGATTTTTGCAGTTAACTAATACGCTCGGCATCCCTAACTATTTACAAATGAAAACCGACACTGGCCATTTTAGAGTCCCTCAAAAACTTCGCACTAAAATCACAATCAACCTGTCACATAAGACACGCCTCGCCGGGCTACGATGGAACCAATGCAAACGAAACGAGAAATATGTGGTGAATTTAAAGTTCTTTACAAACATACTGTCAACTTCGGCAAAACCCTTATTCACATTGAAATTCACACCATATACTATCCAGATCTAGATTCAACTCTATGAAAATTTCCCATGTGTGATTTTTCCTTCAGCACAATTTAATAAATTCTAACACCATTTGCCCTTGGACACACATTCAATCTTTTTTATTGCGTAATATTACATTTATTCAAGCAAAAATACACATACATATTCTTTTCTTAGACTTTAATACGACATCAACATACCATCAATTCTTTCATGCACACATTTATAACAATCATCATACCGAATTCTTTAGCAAACAGTAGCAAAATCCCAGTAGGGGTGTTACCAAAACATTATTTCTCAACCAAATTTAATAATTTCAATTTGAAAATCATTATACAACATTTAAATACTCCTTTATATGACACATAACGCTTTGTTAAAATTCCAGTGCGTAGCATTTACACTAACTTACATTCTGCACACACAAAAAAAAATTTCTCGTGCAAACTCACTTCATTTACATGCAAAATATGTTCCACACGTTAACACAAGTTCCAGTGCATCCAAATAATCTCACAATACGCACACTCGCATGCACACGCAGACGCACACGTACACGTACGTACACATGCTCACACGCATACACGCATCAGCACAGACGGACCGCTGCACACCCGCACATATACACGCGGAGACGTTGGTATGAGGAAACACACACATACACGCACCCACGCGTACACACACGCATACATGCACATATACACACTCGCAAACACGCACACACCCAGGCACGAAGACACGTAAACACGTACACGTGCACGTACGCTATTACGCTTCTCCACGCTCACATACGCACGCCCATAAGCTCGTAGACACACATACACACACACGCACACACACACACACACACACAAACACGAACACTTACACGAACACGCACACGCACACGACCACGTACACGTATACGCACACGCACACGCACACGCACACGCACACGCACACGCACACGCACACGCACACGCACACGCACACGCACACGCACACGCACACGCACACGCACACGCGCACGCCACTCACACGCACACGCACACGCACACGCACACGCACACGCACACGCACACGCACACGCACACGCACACGCACACGCACACACATGCCATACTCTCAAACTCGCACACGCACGGCTGTATGCACGAACATTACTTCCTCCCCCTTCCTCGCATGCTGACATTCGGCCGAAAGTGGTCTAAATTGCTGAAATCCTATAAATTCATAAAAATCTACTGCAATTTTTTCGAGGAAAATAATAATTCTTTATGGCTTTGTGCGTCTTCGTGTGTAAGAAAGTAAATAACCTATATTGTTTATTGGTGCATAATTTAAATAAAAAATGCATTTTATTCAAAGAAAAACTAAATTATTAACTCAAATTTTAAACGCTAAGGTAGGTAATTTAAAACTTTGAGTAAAAAACAACAACCGATTACTTAAGCAGTGAGGATAATGCCAGTTGCAACCAAATAAAATATTTGTTTATGTAGGAAAGAGGTGGATGTGTGAAAAATATGTATTTGTGCAACTAGAGGAGAAAGTGGTGTTTTTCAATTCGATTTCAAAGGTCAATTGTCTTGAGTTTTACACATTTTTTTTCTGTAACCAAAATCAAAATTGGAAGATCATCGTAATGTAGTAATGAAGTTCGCTACACAACATGTCATGTATATAGTAAGTAATGTAGTCTTGGCTACTATGTTATTCATTTTTGGGTTAGTTCCTGCTTGTTTAATGGTTTGGTGATTTTGTAGTACAAAAGTGTCACATTAATATTTAGGAAGTAGGAATTTACTAAAAAGAAATAATTTGTCACTTTTGTTGGTTAGGTGTGTGGATACACAGAATCGGGCAATGGTACGACTGTTGAAAAACCTTTACGGCGTGGAATAAAGAAATTGATACGAGTATACTCGAATTTTAAATATCACTATTAACGGGGCAACATTATTTTCTATTTTCCTCACTAGAGAGGAGAATCCGATTTTCCTCGCTCTTTTTACAGACGAAAGCAATCGTTTCTAAGGTAGTTTAAAAAAAATTACTTGTGCAATAGATTTCCTAAAGATAATTTTCCCGCAATTCATATATGACTTAACATCAGGAATTTATATTTATGATTTTTTTTAGTAGTTTTGTAGTGTATTTGGGATGTTGTGGCAAAATTTAGCTAATTAATTAATTAATCAACTTTTTAGTAAATTTTTTATGAATAAAAAGTAATTGATTATTGTGAGCCCTCTTTCCGAACTGTAGCGTAATTTTCAGTGTTGAACTAGTTTTTCCAGAAGGGGCTATTGACATGTCCCTTTTTTTATTCGATGACCTGAAACGATTTATTTGGGCAGCTTGCAAGTCTCCTAGTATCAGGATCAAGAACTAGAAAAGTTGTTGGTGGCTTTTCATGAAAATTTAGGAACAAAAACCCAAGGGTTTCCGTGGTCATACGCTTATCGCGTTAATATGGATAGAAGTTAGTTAACAGTATCCTTCTTAAGGGTAATTTTGCTTCATAAAAGTTTTTCGTAAGAAGGATTAAAAATTAATCAAATCAATCTAATCTGCGTAGAATGTTATTAGAGTTATTAAATTAAATAATACATACTTTTTTTACATGAAACTTCCTTTGAAAAAATAAAGTTCTTGCATTTGTGGTTTTGTTTGTATTTATTACATAATGCTCTGAAAAACTACATGTGCTGTAAACATTAAGTAGATATATAAATATTAAACCCGCATGTACTTGACTCTTATAATGTTATAATATCTTGTTAGTTGTTAGTTTGAATACATTCTTAAACGGAAAGTTAAATTTTACATTATGAAACCTTATAATTTTTCCATTGATTATCAAGAGAAAAATAAGCCTGTACAATCATTTAGTTAGTTGCATATATAACATTAGTACATAGGGCAATGTTATTACCATTAAACGAAATAAATATACGTTAAAATTATCAAACAAATAACAAATGTTACATTTGATATACATGACACACTAGTTTTATAAACAAGAATATAAAACTATTAAAAGCACATCGCTCATATTTCAACAGAGCAAAATGTAGGGAGCAGCATTTCCAAATTTAACAACATTGCTACTGGTTTTAGCAATGTTGTTAAATCTGCAAATCCAACAAACGACAAGATGAAGTCAGGTGTTGAATTAAATTGAACGTCCTGTAATTCTAAAAATTATTATTAATTTTATTAAATACATAAATAAAAAGTTTACATACATAAAGACAAAATTTACATCGATTGGGGCTTGAACCTTGGTGGCGCAGTTGGTAGCGCGGTACTCTAGCAAAGTACAGGTCGTAGGTTCAAATCCTACTCGAGGTAAACTTTTTATTTATGTATTTATTAAAATTAATAATAATTTTTAATTACATACTTACCTTTGAACGTATTCGTTCATAACAAAAACTTATAATAATAGTCCTGTAATTCTGTTTATATTGGCCAAACACTTACGAACTTGGATATTTGGCATAAGATGTTACAAATACAAACGCAGACAAATCAAAGAATACCAAAGGTTGGCAAAAGTTACAATATAACGTACACAATATCTATAATTTAAAACCGTAATTCATATATTATGCAACAGTTTCAGTTTGTATAGTTCAAGATACACAAGAGTTCTTCTTGGCTGTAAATTTACAGCAGTCATCATAGCACAAACGAATAAACCATACTTGGAGTGGGACAAAATTGGGATTTAAGACGTCTTTTTACCAACTCTGAGCACAACACGTCAATCCTTAGCAACCACTCTAAAAAAGATATATCGGTTAAGGCGTCATCGTACTAAATGAAAGGTAACAAGTTCGAATCTGACAGTAGTCAAGTGCAAGAGAAAAATTCAAGTAAATGAATTCGACTCATGTGCGAAATCAGTACATCTCAGGATTAAGCCTGATGACGAAGCCAGAGTCCACTTGCGAAACGTCGCACTACAAAAGCAAAAACTGTGGAAATAGACCGATCAACTCAACTAATATTAGGCCACAGTTACAAAACACTTATAATGCAGAATCTTCATAAACGTTGAGAGAAATGAATTCACTAGACCTTCCTGCACCACCCTTAGACACTTCCGAAAATATTGACTTAACTGAACAGGAATTAACTCTTTTATTATGCGTACATAGAGATTCAGTCACAAATTATGGACATTACACGCAAACTACGGCGTCACGCACCGTGTTCTGGATTAAAATTCGATTTCAGAAAATCACATAGCCAAAATCGAGCACAACAGATTAAACACATTCATCCAAATGGAAGCAAATAAACTCACGGCAATGGAGTGTACAAGTAGATTTCAGAAAATGCGCAAAATGTGGAACAAATTCAAGTTCAACAAAAATCCTTACCAAAATCTCCACAATGCAACCTTGTTACGGCAGATCAGTAGAAACCCGACCGGTTCGGACTTCAACTGTTGTATTGTACTCACTTCCGCTGACGATCCGTATTTGGCAACCACATTAAGGTTCAGCTCAACAAAAGCTTGAGGACTTAAAGAACCAAAACCATAGATTGTACAGACATACAAGCAATGCTTTATTTCCTAGCCCCATTTGAAAAAACCAAATAGAAAAAGTCTCCGCCCAAGTATGTAACAATGTGCCAATAGCGTGAATTGGAAACCGTTCCATCTCGAACACTAAAGAATAGACCTTATGTCAAACAGCTAGTTCTGGTTTAGATTAAACCGTTCATGATTCGACCCCTTCGTTAAACTTTACACTGACACATCCAACGCATTTAACAGGGAAAATTGCAATGTCGGGTAGACGTTGATTTCAAACACGCCTTCAACAAAGTTTTACACGCAGGAGATACATCAAATCCCACTCGTTAGTATACTACCAGCTTTCATCCGACTCCTTCCCTCATACGTGCCAACTGGTCTGTGATGGACCGAGCAGGTGTTTGTACGTCCGCATCATTTTGATACTGTACGCGTTACACAACGTCCTGTCTTAACACAACTTTTGTATATAGTTTTCACCTACGACACTCTTCAGTATCACATTAACCCATTAATACTGCTCTATCGTAAACCAGTCGAGGCAATGACCAGTTAAATAGAGTGTCACTTCTATGACTCACTTCTCTAACTGGACCGATCGATGAAGAAGCTATGACTATACTTTTCCGGCATTCAATAACTTCAACAACCACAAGACCAAATTACATATCCAAACACACATTACCCAGAACCTTATACAAGTTTGTACTAGCAGCTTGACGTTAGCCTCATTTAACCCCGAACCCAAATGATGACAATAACCGCAAAGGTATGGACTACTGTAACACCAATTACACGGATCTAGCACTACCTAAATTCTACTAATAGCTTAGATTATGTAATAATAAAATCACTTGTTTTTGTAGCAAAAGGACCACCTTGACATTGTTACTACTTATAATACACAGCATAAGCACACTAAAAAATGGCTAAAAAATGCAAAGATCCCTAAACTGCCTGCAGGAATAGATCATCAGTAACATACGTGTATGAAAATGGCTATTAGCATGTAAGCTAATAAACGTCGTTTAAAAAAAAACAAATTAGCTTCTGTGCAATTACCATGTACTTTTGTCCCATTGTCCCAGACTTGCAGGAGTGCTACAGGAGTGCCACGAAATCTAATTGCATGTAATTCCTAAAGATGATGCCATTATTTAGCCTGACATATTCGAATTGCGAATAAATTAGTAATAATATTTAAGCAGGTGTGGCCAAAATCGCTATAATAAGCAGCTAACATGACTATTTTTTCTGCCGTTCACGTTGCTTAACACCTTTTCACTGTTTAGCTCTACGCTACCTCAGATCACGTTATCGTAGTGATAATAACGATTATTCATGCAATTAGATCCAAAATAACTTACTACTGCCTTTTGCATATACACACACAGGCAAAATTATGAGAGCTGCCTCGTCTTGTCTCAGACTTTTTAAATACCGTCGAAATAAGGGTAATGGATTGGCCTGCATGTTTCCCAGACCTTAATCCGATCTAACATATCTGAGACATGTTATGTAGGCAACTAAGATCCAGAAATCCAGGAGTTCAAAATCCCGAACAAGCAGCAGTTCTTCTTGAGATCTGGGACCATCTGCCTCACGAGTTGCTTGATAATGTCATCATGAGCATGTGAAGACGGATTACTGCTGTCATAAGTGCACGTGGAGGTCACACACGTTATTAAAACATTTGTTGTTGTTGGTGTCTTGAATCGTTATCGTTAGTTAATTTATTGTTATTGTTTTCCTTTGGCCCGTTGGCCTTTAAACTATGCGCTAAAGCACAAATAAAAGTTGACGCAGTAATAAAAAAAATTAGTTTTAGTGGTCTATGTAACATAATCAAAAATTAAGGGAAATCCTTCGACCCCCTATCAAACCATAAAAAGTGTGCCAATGCACTAATTTCAACAAAATCTTGAAGCACCCTTAATAACTTCGAAATCAGAGAAAACAAAAATATGCAAATGCTCAGAAAAGACCAATCTTCAATCTGGAATTACCAAATGATATCAAAGTTTATTCGTTCACTCTACGTAGTGGCTTAATAATTAACAAAACATATTACTTTCTTTTCAGCTCTATATATGACATTTCGACCGATTGTTTAAAATCAACAATAGGTCTAACGTGTTCTTAAAGAATCAAGCTACAATTAAAAAAAAATTTCAAAATCGAGTTAAGGGTTCAAAGAGAAAACTGAAGTTAAACTTAGTGTAAGTTTTATCAGTCCCCTAATTTTGCCGGTGTGTTTAGTTTCTGTAATCAGTAGCACAAAAAATAGTTGCGATTACTTCCCGTTAGTACTGTAGTGCCACATAAGATCTCATTTTTTGCCGACAGCGCAGGTTTTTTTGCTTATTACTCCTCATATTTGTTAAGTTATGTAGATCAATAGTTTAATGGCGTTATTTTGGGTCCAATTATCAAGCCGACCGTTTTAACCAATCAATTTGTCGGTAGTTTTAAAAACGACATTTAATTTAATTTTGGAATATTTCGGA